>PVIU01033623.1:0-12197 GCA_004026605.1 Ondatra zibethicus
AGTAGTGGAGATAGGGGAATCTGTAATCAGGGTATATGAGAAAAGAATCTATTTTAACACAATAAAACTAATAAGGGGCAAATAAAAAAATCTATGAGAATAAATTTGATTATGAAAAGATACTATAAGTCTTGGTAAGATATAAGTACAATAGGGTATAATTGATACTACTCATAAAATTACTTAATACAGTTGACCTGCAAACCATTGAGTGACTGGCTAGTTCGATGCTGCCTTTAACTTCACCTTTTTTATAAATGTATTTGATATCCTCCTTGGCAAATAATAATCAAATGACAATAATAGTAGTTATGTGTAAATTGTGTATTTTAATTTTATTATTAGATGTTATTCTAATTGGAAACAAAAATGTGAATTATTGTAGTCTAGCATTGATTTATTCCCTTTGCAAATATGTCACCTCAGTGTAAGAACAGAAAGCAGCAATTTCTCCAAGTCACTTAGGTGCCCTCCAATCCTTGGACAATACTCTACCTGCCAGCAGTGAGGTCCACTTCTCTGACATGAATATTTAGTACATCCAAAGCTCCATGTCTTTGTCTAAGATTTGCCGTTAACGAGCACACTAGGACAAGAGCAAGTGCCTATAATAGAAATGCCCTTGTGCTCCTGTAGCTGCAAAGATGTCTTAGTCTAAGCCAGGTAAGAATTTCTGTCTCATATGTAACCTGAGAACAGTCAACCTGATCTGTCCATTGCAGACAATATCCCGTGGCCAAATGTACATGGATCCTCACCTATTCGCACCTTACTTTTTCATATTGACATGCTTTATTTCACTCTACAAGAAAGAACTTTGCTTCCATTTGAATTTAATGGCTCTATTTCTTTGTTCTTAACCTCACCTCTCTATCTCCTTCTCACCCCTAAGATGTTAGTGCTGGCAATTGCATAGCAACTTCAATGGCTCAGTACAATAGATTTTCAGGTCTAAATAGAAAAAAAAAATCTTTTTTTGTAATATTTTACAGACTGTGGCTCAATTGTTTGCAACCTGAATAAAAGCTACTGGCTTTTTATGAAATCATTTCTCTGACATGTGTGTGCCAGCTTGACTGCCCTGTGAGTTTTCTTTGTCACTATTATACACCATAATGTAAGCAATAACAACTGTCTGCTAAATATAGGTGAACATTCTGGTCAGAAGAGCTAACAAGAAAAATACATTGAATTGAGGTATTCAACTAGTTTCAAAGCTCAAATATTCTACTACTCAGTTTTATCTGCACTAAAAATATCTGGATTGGAAGGAAATGAGGAGGGGATGGTGGCTGGTATATATATCTATACATCTATATCTATGTCTATATCTATATCATCTATATATCTATGGGTAACATGGTTAATTTATTTGTAATACAAACAAAAACAGTTTTCTGTTTTGAAGGTATGTAGTCCCTCACAAACTCAGTATTTCAAATCTGAGAGTTCCATTCCAAACCTATTCTCTCCTGAATGTACAGTATTCTTCTTCTTTTCTCTACAAAATGTAGTTTGTCATTACCCAGTACTCCTTTGGCAACTTGTGATAAACCTAACTATAACACATGTAGTATAAAGGACATTTAAACACATCAAAGTGTCGCAAAAATACTTTCAGAGAGTATTATTTTCTCTGATCTTCAAACCAGAGACAACAAGTCAGGTAGTGGTGGCACATGTCTTTAATCCCAGCACTCCAAATGTTGACAGCTAACTGAGTTGCAGGGCAGGCTGATCTACAGAATGAGTTCCAGGATGGGTGGAGCTAAACAGAGAAACCCTGTCTTGAAGAACCAAAACAAACAAACAACAACGTTTATGTGCTAATCATTAGTCTGTATCCTTGACAATGAAATACTCTAGAAGACAGGTTTTAATGAGATAATTCAGTTAACTCAGCTTGTAATGTTATAGTTCATAGTTCTTCATTTTACCTGGATAGAAAAAAGAAGAAACAAGCATGTTGCTCTGGCAGATCGGTGAGGGATGCTTCTGAAATATCTACAAATTTCTTCTTCTTTCAAGATCACAGGAGTGAGGTATACCCTTGCCAATAGCTCAAGAAATCTACCCATCTGGGAGGAGAGTCTTGAGAAGGAGACTGTGAAATGGGGAGAGAGAGAGAGAGCAGACACTTCTGCAATCTTGTACTCGCCTTACTCTCGGTCTACTTTTGGATGAATTTTAGCTTGAAAACACTGTTCGCTTGCACTTCTGAAAAGATGTGTATCTTTTTTTAGGATGAGATTTTGATATGAGAAAAATGAGACACTTGGCTGTTTTTACCAACAGGAATGTCTTGGTAGATGGAGTGTCAAGAATCACTTTCATATGTGCCGGACTCGCCAGGCAGTGATGACACTTAGCTTATTTCAGTATATTCTGTGTCCTTTCGGTCTGTTGAACGGAATTCGCATCTCAGACCTTAGTGCTCTATTCCTAAAAGAGTCTTGTAGTAGGTTTGCTGAGCACCAAAGTATCATCTGACTTCATTTAGTTCAAAGATGTTTCAAAGGACAGTCTGATGCTAGACTAATGTTCTCAGGATGTACAACCAAGATGCTACTGGAGAGCACAACTCCTATTATTTACAATACCACAGTTGTAATTCCTACCTGAATCAGTGGCATTCTGTTCTTTGCAGCTCCTGTTGTATTTTCATGCTTTATATTACAACTCAACAACTTTTGTCTGACAGCCAAATTGAGAGTTGAGGTTCCAAAAATCCATGTATCTTTTATATAAGTTCCTTAGAAGGCAAGGTAAAGAAGGAATGGATGGTGGAGCAATTTCTTAAGTTGCAGCTTTCCAGGCTCACTTCTGTCTCTGCAGTCTTTACAATAGTAATTTGCACACAACCCCTTGTAAAACACCACTTCGACTCATCTCTTCTCTATTGACTTTCTGTATGCTTTTGTGTCTTTTAAGCAGAAACTGAAATGTTCAGCAATCTAAGGCTGTATTTCTTTTTGTGTGTGTTGGAGCATAAAAACCTTTTTTGTTCATTGGCTGAATATTATTGAAATAAAGAAGAAAGTAGACCTCAAATGTGTGTGATTTCCCTTGCAAAAGTGTTCACAAAGAGGAGCTAGTAAACAAAATGGACTCCAGATAAAATATTAATATCCCTATGAGATGTCTTGACAGGATAGTATATTTTTGAACACTTTATATCATGCTTTGATGGGATCCTCAAAGCATTGCAAAATGTTTAAACAACTGATGAACTTGGTTAAAACAGATAGTTTTTTTCAGCATATGGACATATTTGAATAGTAGCTAGAATTTTATAGAATCCAAGTTGCATATTTTTGCATTCATAAAAAAGGGAAGGAGGAAGCTTAGTTACAGTCTCTACCACATGCACAAACCTTAAAGTCTACATTTATAATTCTCCATTGATGAGTTTATCAATGCAACCTATCAACAACTGCATGTAAACAAATCTTATAAGTCCTACTTTGTGCTATGGAGAAGACTCAGCAGCTATGCACACTTGCTGCACAACCATGAGAATTCAAGCTCATGCCCCTAGAAATGCTGGGTGTGATTCCCTGATGCTGGTAACCAGGGCTGAGAGAGAAGGTAGAAACAGATAACCTCTGAGGCTTACTGGCTGCACAGACAAAATACAAGAAACTCCAGGTTCTGTGAGAGATGCTGCCTCAAGGAAATAAAGCAAGGAGTGATAGAGCAGAACACTAAACTTGCTTCTCTGCCTTCTTCATGCATTTGTACACAGATATATAATATACATATATATCAATCACATATATACACATGGGGAAAATGATTTTAAAAAAAAAAACAACAAACCCTTACTCTTTCTTACCAGAATAATAAATTCTTCAGGTTTCAAAGCAAAGATGCAACTAAACATCAAGAGATAAATGAATTATTCTCCACTTGGTCTCAGGTTTAATATTTTGTGGCTGCAAATTAATTATGACGTTAAGTTGGCAATTTTTTCCCAAAGATTAGCCACTCAATACATGTACCTATTCTTTTAGCTTATCCACATAACACAAAATGAAAACAGATCAAAGAATTGTGAATGTTGAGGCATGAAAGCAAAAATACAGTTAACATCTTTGTGCTTCATATACTCAACTTTTCGATGACTTGTTTATGTGTCCATTCCTTAGCTAATCTTGGGAACCAGAGGAGTACCAGACTGAATTTGTTTAGGACTGAATTAAAAATACCTCCCCTAGATTCAGTAGGGTAGCATTTGCAATGAAAACCACATGGGCAAGAAGTATGGGTGTGATGCTAATACAGAGGAAAAGCTGGAATGTGGCATGTTTTGCAATAGCATCTAGAAACTTCTAGTAGCAGCATAACACCATAGCTGCTAATGTGACTTCTCTTGTTCAGCCACAGTGCTGACACATTTGCTATTTGATCAATTCTAGAAACAGTCTGTGCATTTGTTTACATGCTCACTTAGGGTTTCCTGCCTTGAGTTTCTGAAAATCAAAGCTTCATTGTTCACATCCCTCTGCAGCAATTAAGACAACAGTTAATGACAGCAATTCCTCTATGTTATACATAGCATTATAGAGTCTCCTGGAGTACTGATGATATGCCTTCTCCTAACTCAACTGCTACTTCCAACTTGATTGGAAAAGGAGGACAAGATTAGAGCAATAAGGAAACATTTCTGAGTAAATGACAAGTTAAAAAAATGGTAAGAAAAAAAAGAATATAGATCTGTTTTCTGATATGTTCTGGATCTAATTAAGATTAATCTGAGAAGCAGAGTGTTAAACTATAAATAGTTAATTTTGGACAGACCTCTTAGTGGTTAAGAGAGCTTTCTGCTCTTGCAAAAGGCAAGAGTTCTGTTGTCAGCGTTTACTGAGCAGATCTTGACTTTCTGTAACTGCAGCTCCAGGGAATCCCTCTTCTGGCCTCTGCAGGAACTTGTACACAAATGTTCATATACACACAGCAACATATAAGTAAAATGAATACGTGTGTATTGGTATAAATGTATATTTATAACCATATACTGCTTTGCCCTTCTCTGATGTTGTATAGTGAATTACTGTTCTAAACAATAGATTAAAAAGTAGTAAGAGTTGTTACAACAAATTACTAGTTACATAAACATAGTTTTTATTGGTAGTGGACTGGATTTAGATCTGAGAGAGAAGGAGTAGGGAAAAGAGACAGAGAGAGGCTGAATCGTATTAAACACTAGGAAGGAACAGTCCAGGCATAAGGCAACTTGACCTTCATCTGATTTTCTGGCTATTGATGTACCAGAAAGCTCTTCTGTTTACTCTTATTTAAAAAGGTGCAATTATGTAGTTGTGACTCAAAGTGACAAGAGGTAAGACACACTTTCCAGTCTAAAGTTGATGGGTAGCATGAACTAATTAGGGCATTTTCTTCCAATTTTTGAAGATGTGGGGACTGTCGAGCATTTATCTATCCAAGAAATCTTACACACTGATAAACCTAATTACTAAATAAAACACAGCTCCTCGCCTTCTGTAAAGCACAATGAAATAATTCACCAAAAGAGATGGTTCACTAGGTAGTGTTTGTCATGCAAGCATGAAGACCTAAGGTCAAAGTACCACCTGGGTATGGTGGCAAGACCCTGTCTGTAATCTCAGTACTGGGAGTGGAGATAGAAGGAAACTTGGCAGCCAGTCTAGCTATACAGTGAGTTCAAGGTTCATCAGGAGACCCTATCTCAAAATAGATAAGAATAAATAAATAATTAAAATGAGGCAAACTATTGAAGAAGATACCCAGATGACAGCCACTGACCTCCATGGGCACCTGTGCATGTGCGCATACACACACACACACACACCTACATGTACATGTGTGCATACCCATACTTCACTCCAAATGCTAATAAAAAATGCATAAGGAGAAAATGAATTCTGACTATTGTGCATTTGTGGAAGTTACTGCTGAAGATGCCTTTGTGAGAAAGTCTCCTTAGAGCAGAAGCTAGAGAGAAGCTGGTTCATCCAAACACTCCCAGCCTGTAGATTGGAAGTCTTCTGCCTCCTCTAGAAACACAGATGGGCTGTAGCAAGCATTTTGTCTAATGAACTGCACACAATGATAACAACCGTGACCTAAATCCAGGACTGTGATATTAGCTTCTTAATAGTTAGACTGTAGCTCCAAAATGTTACACCTCTTCTGGGTCTCCTGCACAACACTGTACCGTCCAGGAGCCACTAGAGTGTACGACCATCCGTGCTTCCCTTTTTATGACCTGCAATTGTGTATAAAGTGAAGACTCAGTTCTTAGGAATTGACTCAGTTCTAATTAAGTCAGTGGCTTAATTAGAAGAAATTAACTTATAGCATCTTTTTTATATATAAGAAACTAAAGAGTGGGAAGTGGGAAGGCTCTGAGCCACCATACTCTATTATTTCCTGGCTTCCTATGCATAAATGACACAATAATTATTGCTTATGGGATTAAAATTGCTTCAAACCTTATTGTGAGCAATGTGCAGGAAGTTTTAGCTTTCTCTATTGAAGAAGTTTATTAGTGCGAGGAAAAATATCTCACAATAAAACGATACCATTGGAACTGATTAAAAACAAACAACAAGCTTGGGTCATAAATAACAAAATTATGCTCCAAGTTTAAATATGCTAACATATCAGAAAGAATATGATGCTTCCATCTTGTTCTGCATTGTTATTATTAAAGATTTAGCACAGTAAAATTATTCCAAGAATAATTTTGATTTCATGAAAGTTTATTTTATTAGGTTGTAATATACTTTCAACATATAAAAAACTCACAAATATATTTGTGACCATACTAAAATGAGACAATTAATTTTCTCCAATTATTTTCCTTGCATTTTATAGCATTTAGAGAAACAAATATAACTAAATTATGAGAAGATGCGAAAAATTATTTGAACAATGCATGTTTGAAGCATTCTAATTTTTACCCAGACTTAAAAATAAAATCATTTGTACCTAGAGTTAACTAATTTTAAGTCAGTTTTATTAATTTATTTTGCTTCTGTTGATGAAAGCAATTCAATATAAAATTACATTTATATCTTTATACATTTAATTCTGTGGTGATAACAACCATATTTGGCAATGATATTTGATCAATATGTAATTATTCAGAAATGGTTACCCAAAACAACTATTTCTTCATTAATATGGCATTTCTTAATTTGGGCATCACTTATCTAGTTGACTGTAACTTATAAATAATACAGTATTCATCACTTGATCCACGACTTTCAAAATGTTTGAAAGAAATTATCTTCTACAAAATACCTTTGGCAAATGTAAACATTAAAGAGTTATTCCTATAATGAAATTAATTTTAATTCATAAGTAAATGAGAAATAATATACATGTCCTATAAATACCTATCAGAATTCTTGGAATAGAGAAGCTGTCCAAAACCTGTGGGTTTTCTATTAACATAAAACAATAAGATATCAAACTGAGTTGAACTACTTTTAACACTTCAAGAAGAGACACACATTTCAATTCATCTGACCATACATTTAATATCAATGTTTTGTGCCATAAAACTTGATAATTTCATTTCCTTCTAACTGAATAGCTCAGTGTCTGATTTAAATTATGATTATCTATATATTTAGTTTATTCAATATTCTTATTTTAAAGAAATTTACAGTGATGACCAACTCTACTATTCTTTTAACTGTGTTTTATAATAATAGAGCTACTTTCTTAATATATTCTGCAAAAGAGAATATATTAAGCTTCACAATAATTCAAACCAATTTCTATTGTTATCATTAGTAATGATCTATTGGTGTGTGTTAAAATTCTTGAAATCAGTGGAGTTTGGTGGCACACGCCTTTAATCCCAGCACTCAGGAGGCAGAGAGGGGAGGATCTCGGTGAGTTTGAGACCAGCCTGGTCTACAAGAAGTAATTCCAGGACAGTCTCCAAAGCTACAGAGAAACCCTGTCTCCAAAAACAAAAAACAAAACAAAACAAAAATCTTGAAATCGCCGGTGGTGGTGACTCATGACTTTAATCTTAGCACTTTGGAGGCAGAGGCAGGTGTATGCCTGTAAGTTCAAGGTGGGGCTGATGTACAAGCCGAGTTTCAGAACAGCCAGGGCTGTTGCAAAGATAAATATTGTCTTAAAAAAGCAAAAGATGAAACCCCCCACAAGTTATTGAAACAATCTACTGAGTAGATTGTTATTTACAGTGATGACCAACTCTACTATTCTTTTAACTGTGTTTTATAAGTTTAGTAATAGAGCAACTTTCTTAATATATTCTGCAAAAGAGAATATATTAATCTACTGAGTAGATTGTTATGCTAATATATATTTTGGTATTGTTTAATTCAAATGATCTATTGTATCTCTCTGTTTTAGATATTTTGACATATACTTATACCAACATAAACTCCATACCAATATGAAATATTCTCACCAGCACAGAAAGTTATCTATGCCCTTTGGCTATAATTAATGTTCAGGTATGATGACCAATGCTCTACTTGTCACTATTGATTCTATTTGTATGTTTGTACTTGATTGAGATAAAAGTTGTGTAGTGTAGTATTTCAGGAAACAAACTATGTTGTACACATCAATGTAATATGCTCCTTTTTATTTTGATAAATATTCAATAGGTGAATATAACATATTTTGTTTACTAGTTTATTTCTGATATCTATTTCATTGGTTTCTAGTGTTTAACTTATAAGTCAAGCTACTATAAGCATCATCATATAAATAAATACATTATTAATATACTTTAATAAGCTCTGAACCTATACCTTGTAACATGAAGGGCCTGCTTGTTGGGGTTTCCATTCTGCCCAGTTTCTACAGCTGGCAAGTCCCAAAGAAATTACACAGAGTCTATATTAATGATAAATTGATTGGCCCATTAGCTCAGGCTTCTTATTAGCTCTTGTAGCTTATATTAACCCATTATTCTTATCTATGTTAGCCACATGGCTCAGTACCTTTCTCAGTGGGGCAGGTCACATCCTGCTTCTTCGGTGGTCTGGGCAGAACTGGGGAAGAGCTTCCTTCTTTCCAGAATACTCTTATCCTCCTTGCTCTGCCTCTACTTCCTGTCTGGTTGTCCTACCTATACATCCTGGCTAATGGCCAATCAGCTTTTATTTAAATCATGATTGTCAGAATACAGACAATTCTCCCGCACCACTTCCCCCTCCTTTTTTTTAAAAAAAAAAAAGGAAAATAAATATCCATTGTCCATTTTTTGGGGAATGTGGGCGTATTATTCCAGGCTACTTCCAGCTGGTTGGGGGCGCTGATAATCTTATGGGGACCTAAAGAAAATTTAGAATTATGATCAAGTCCTGACTGGAGTATCCTGTGAATCTTGATCATCTCAGGTTGCATGAGGAGGAGCCGGCTGTGTCCCGCTGCCCAGCTCCCGGCCACTGGCCTGCTTTTGGTCTCGGCTAACTTATACCTGAAATAATTACACAGAAACTGTATTCATTTAATTGCTGCCTGGCCCTTTAGTTCTAGCCTCTTATTGGCTAACTCTCACATCTTGATTAACCCATTTCCATTAATGTGTATTGCCACTTGACTGTGGCTTACCGGCATGAGTCTAAGCAGTGTCCGTCTTGGCCAGGAGAATCATGGCGTCTGCCACACTTCCCTTCCTTCCAGCCTTCCATCCTGTCTACTCTGCCTACCTGATTTCTGCCCTACCAAAAGGCCAAGGCAGTCTCTTTATTCAACCAATGAAAGTAACACATAGAAAGAAGGACCTCCTACACCAATACCTATGGGTGAAATTTCTGTATTACAATAGGGTGGCTATATCTGAACACTATTAGAAATCATTTAATAGTTTTGTATAATGTTTTCAGGTTTCTTCATACTTTTTTGAACTTCTCAGTTATCCCATTTTAGCCCTTCCAGTGAATATGGGACAGTTTCAGTTTTCTTTGCCATAATATGCAATAAAAGTGGCATATGGTAACTGCTAAATGTGACCGGTGGCTACTTTTACAGTTTTATATATAAATCTTTGCTTCATGCTTTGGCATGATTTTTCTGTAATTTGTTTTTAATAGACTTAGAAGTTATTATATATCTACACATACATATTATCAACGGGATTATCATATATACATGTGGTGAATAATGTTTTGTCTCTTTCAGATACTTATGGTAGCATCGCATTACTGGAATTATTTTAATTGGGTGAAATCCAATTATTCCATCTTTTTATTGCTAATACATTTTAAGATCAGCCTGAAAAATTTCCTTTCACATGAATACACTGTTGTTTCTTGTAAAACAAACAAACAAACAAAAAATACAGGCATACCCAGCTAGGTCTCAGGGAACAGGGACCCATAGCCATCCTGGGTCCTGGCTGCCCTTGGGGAGATGAGTGTCTGGGTTCACCTTGGAGGACCCAGCTCTCTGGACCCTAGCCTGGAGGCATGCCCAGTGCCCCACCCCCACCCAGCAAAGCCCCAGATGCCTGGGAACAGCCTTCTCACACCTGCAGCCTTGCCCTATTGCACCTCTGATCATTGGAGCCCCAGAGAGGCGAGTGTCTGGGTTCCCAGCCGGGCAGCCCTGCTCTCCAGGCCCTAGTTCATGGAGGACATCCTGTGTCCCACCCCCATGCAACAAACCCCAAAGACCATGGAGCAGCCCCCCTACATCTGCGAGCATTCTCCACTACACCTACAATCACTGGAGCCTTGGCCCTGACTGCACCTGGAGAGGAGCCCTCAGAGGTGCCTCAGTTACTACCAGAGGCATGGACCTGCCTGCACCAGGAGGAAGAGTAGGCATCCAAGCCACAGGCCCCATCTGTACCAAATGGAGGAAGAGAGTCGCTTGAAGCAGAGGCCCCCACCTGCACCTATTAGAGGAAGACATGGGTAGATGCCAGTGAGCAATATGGTAACACCTGAATCTAGTGGTCCTACAAAAGAAAGACCTGAACATTCTAATGCAGAAGAAGCAGAAGAAAACATCCTTAAGTAAAACTTTCTAAAGAGGATAGAGACCCTTAAAGAGGAAATGAAAGATTTCCTTAAAGAAATGGAGGAAAAGACAAACAAAAACTTGGAAGAAATCAATAAATCTCTTAAATAAAGTCAATAAACCAAGAAAAAAACAATCAAACAAGTGAAGCAAACAGTTCAAACAGTTCAAGACTTGAAAATTGACATATAGTTAATAAAGAAAACACAAACCGAGGGAATTCTGGGAATGCAAAATGGGGAAACAAACAGAAACTACAGATGAAAGCATAACCAACAGATTACAAGAGATGGAAGAGAGAATCTCAGGAGTTGAAGATGTGGTAGAGGAAATAGATTCATCAGCCAAATGTTAAATCCAACAAATCCTTAAAACAAAACATCCAGGAAATATGAGACACCATAAAAAGATGAAACCTAAAAATAATAGGGATAGAAGAAGGAGAAGAATTCCAGTTCAAAGGCACAGAAAAATATATTCAAGAAGATCATAGAAGAAAACTTTCCCAATCTAAGGATATCCCTATGACAATACAAGAAGCTTACACAACACTCAATAGACTGGGGGAAAAATCCCCTCAACATATAATAATCAAAACACTAAACATACATAATAAAGAAAGAATATTAAAAAGCCACAAGGAAAAAGGCAAAGTAACATATAAAGGCAGACCTATGAGAATTACACCCAACTTCTCAACAGAAACTCTGAAAACCAAAAGGTCCAGGACGAATGTGCTGCAGAAACATGCAAGACCAGACTACTATGCCCAGGAAAACTTTCAGTCACCATAGACAGAGAAAGAAAGATATTCTTTGAGAAAACCAAATTTAAACAATATCTATCCACAAGTCCAGCCTTCCATAAAGTACTAGAAGGAAAACTCCGACCCAAGAAAGTTAGCTGCACCCACGAAAACACAGGCAGCAGATAAACTCACACCACACACCAACAAACCCCAAAGAAGGGAAACACACAAACACAACCACCAAAAAAATAACAAAAATTAACATCACTGGTCATTAATATCTCAAAATCAATGGATTCAATTCACCTATAAAAAGACACAGCTTAACAGAGTGGATACGAAAATAGAACCTATCCTTCTGCTGCATATAAGAAACACACCTTAACCTCAAAGACAGACATTATCTCAGAGTAAAGGATTGAGAAAAGACTTTCCAATCAAA
>PVIU01033624.1:0-12199 GCA_004026605.1 Ondatra zibethicus
ATTTTTGTTGTTTTCTGTATAAAGGCATATAAGTTCATATTTCATCATTTATAATGCATGGACATAGTAATGAGGCCTGACAGTACAAAGTAATGGTAAACAAGCTGTAACAATATTGGTGAGGGTAAATATAAAAGGAAGATGGAATGAGATGACCTCTGCTCCCTCTAAATCAGTCAATGTCACGGTTAGGCTATAGGTATTGCAAGCAACCAGATTAGATACTTACTTTCATGTTACAAATGCCATTGATGACCTTTGTAATAATAAGACTATTTCTTTGAGAGCAAACAAGGGACAAAGATCGCAGATAAAGTAAAGAATATGTGCAACCTTTGGGGAATATCAGTGAGTATTTTTGTAAATGCTTGGACATAACAGTTGACAAATATACCTGTATAAATGACAACTTTTTAATAAGGAGCTATAATATTTATGTTTCTAGCCAAGAAAGAATATTCTTTTACTTTGATAATATCCAAAATAAAGATGTTTCTGCTACATACAAGATATGTTGAGATGTATGATTATATGGTTGTACCTGTTAGTTGCATTTCATGATCTGCATATACAAAGTAAACAGAAAGTCTTTCTTGTTGGAACAAAATCAATGTACAACTAAACAAATGACCTCAAAGAAATATGTTTACCATCACAAATACTATTTTAAATATGATGTTAGGGTCTTCAACGTTCATAGGGACGATTCATCTTTTCCTAAGCTGGACATAAAGTATTTATTATTTATCTCTGTGTAAATGTCACAGCAGCACAGGAGTCTTATTTTACAGCATTTTCTCAATATAGAAATACTCTAATTCTGCACGTTGGGAATTGGACTGTATTCTGTGTGGTCTGTGTTCCACGGTCTCCCAGAGTATGTTACAGAGGCGTGCTTCTCGTTCCTGCCTTCCAGCCATTTATTACTGTAAAAACCTGGAGAAAGCAGTTTGTGAAGTTACGTAAATCGGAGATACATAATTGTTATATGTGCTACAAAAAATGGTGGTGAAATGGTGAGGAAAGAGTGTGCTGGAGAGAAAAGGGAAGTTTCTTATCTCAAGTTTGCATAGACAAGGAGTGCTCGGGGCCAGATAATCAGTCACACACAACTTTTACTGAGTTGGATTCTCAGGTCCTTGTCTAAAGAGTCAAAATGAAATTCACTGACCACAAGAAGAATGAGCTAAAAAAGAAATTACTATAGAGAGAAAGCTTAGAGAAACTGTATTTAAGGAGTATAGAAAAGAGAGCAGAGCTAGGACTGGCAAGATGCTCTTGGGTAAAGACAATTGCTTCAGACCCTGAGAAAGTGATCTTCATCCCTGAGACCTACAGTATGGAGGACAAGAACTGAGGCTTGTAAGTTGTGTGCTGGCCTCAGCAAGCAAGCACTTTACACACATAAACACACAGGCATGCATTCATGCACTCACTCACTCACTCACTCACTCACTCACTCACTCACTCAGTAAAATATTAAAAAGAAACAGAAAGCAGAGCAAAACCCCAGAGCAGACCTATGGAATGTATGTAAGAAAAATGAGACTCCAAGATAACTGAAGAGGATTGCCTAAGGATTTTCACAGGAAAAGTGGGAGAATGTACCAAAAGATTGAGGCCAAACCAAACCAATAAGGGAACTGCACACCCTCTGTGTTTTCTCGTAGCCTAACCAGGCTATGAGCACACATTGCACATGTGTTACTCATTCCACCCACTTAGAAATTATTGAAGGCCCCTTCTATCCATCTCTGACTGCCCTCTGGAAAGCTTCTGACTTGGATTCATTTGTCTGCTGTTATACCTTGGTGGAGTCCACCATCTGGAAATCAGCCTATGATTCCTTTCTTAATATTTGTGAAATTTTACTAAAAAATTTTCATGCAATACATTTTCATAGTATTCCTTCTTGCCCGCAGCTCCTCACCACCACCCTACCTACCTAACTTCATGTTCTTTTTCTCATTGAAGGTAACTAAACAAAACAACCGAGGAAGAAGATTAAAATTGACAGAAGAAGAAAAAAAGAAAAGAGAAAGAAGAAAAGAAAAGGAGCAGAAAATTAATGATTAAAATATTCCTAAACAAAACTAAAAACACTTGCCCCTACACACACACAAACACACCCACACCATGGAATCATTTTGTGTTTACCAGCTAACTATCATGGGCATGTGACCTGCTCTGGAGACACTCAATTGGGGAGAATTGATTTTTATTTCCCAGACGGTATCATTTACAAACAGCTTCTTGATCAGGGTAACATCATGGATTCACTCCCACTTCTCAGTGATCAAGCAGGTTTGAACTTGAGCCCGTCTTGTGAGTGCTGTCACAGTCTCCATGAATTTATATGTACATGAGTAGTGTTGTGTCTGGAAGATACTGTGTGCTTGGGGTCATCTACCACCTCTGATCTTCACAGTCTCTCTACCCCTCTACTGTATAGATCCCTGAGCCTTGAGGAGAGGGCTTTGATAAAGACATCCCATATAGAGCTAAGAAACCTAAAGCCTCTCACTCACTCCACATTGCCCTGCTGCGGGGCTCTTTTTTAATTCTTCCTTGGTTCTTGTGTTTATATGACCAGCTTATAGTTAGACCATGGTAGGAATCTAAGTGACATCATAGTTACCAAGGTATAGCAGACTTTCCTTGATTACCTCATCTCCATCTCCCTGTTTACAGGGCAGTTTGGGGTGGTATCTGTTCTGGATCAGGTGAAGACATTTTAGAAGCTGTTCTCACCTCTAACTTAATCTGTTACCGCTGGCTTCTTTAAACAAGAATATGAGGAAGAGTGGTGGTGCCTTGTGTATGTTCCTCAGTAGTCTTCCTAAACCTATCCAGACTCTGCTGAAACTGCCCTTGCTGTCTCAGAGCTGTGTGTGTTCTCTTATTTGGCTAGCTTGAATATCCCACATCCAAATGCAAGCCATATTATTTGTCTCCTTTCTCCTTCCCAGCCTTGCTCTTTGGACTGTAGCATTCCTTTTGATCTAATACCTATTCTCAGTGCGGCAGTGAGAAGGGAGAAATTGTATTGTATGATTTAATACTACTCTAGAAAAGTCCTGTAATGTCCTGTCAGCTGCAGTTATCTTCAACTGATTTCACCTAGATCTTTACAATGGCTACAGATGACTTTCTCATGGGCTGTGGTTGGTGTTAATAAAATGGTGTTATGACCGGTGACCAAACAAGCTCCTGCATATGAATGTTATCTCATCCTCAGCTTGAATGTAAGTATAAATTAATCATCAGATGAGAATATTGACATAATAAAATTAAGCAGCAAGCAAATATGAGGTTCAAGCAAGTAATAATTAGAAATACAAACTAATACCATGTTCTTTAAGGATACTGTTGACAATGTTACATCCAGGAAAACTTAAGAAATTTGTCATAATCTGGGTTAGGATAATCTTAGGAGAAGAAGGTAATAATCCCTGGTTCCTAGGACAATGATTCTAACAGTTCTTCTGTCCTCTGCAGACACCAAGTATGCATATGATGAACTTACATGCATGCAGGCAAATATTCACACAATTAAAAATTTTTAAAAAATATCTAAGAAAATGAAATCAACAGCAGCACCAGAGACTTCATGAAGTATAAGTAAGACACACAACCTTAAGCATTTGCTATCCCAAAGCATCATAAGTATTTGAATATATTGGAAATGCTCAACATCCTTAGTCATCAGAGAAATGCAAATAAAAACAACTCTGAGATTCCATCTTACACCTGTAGGAATGGCCAAGATAAAAAACACTGATGACAACTTATGCTGGAGAGGTTGTGGGGTAAAGGGAACACTTCTGCATTGCTGGTGGGAAAGCAAGCTGGTACAGTCCCTTTGGATGTTAGTGTGGCGATTTCTCAGAAAATTAGGAAACGACCTTCCTCAAGACCCAGCAATACCACTTTTGGGTATATACCCAAAGGATGCTCAATCATGCCACAAGGAAATATGCTCATTTGAATTCATAGCAGCATGCTTGTCTTCAGATTTAATTCCATTTTAACTACTTTGAAGATGTGCTTCTAAGATATATTCTATAGGTGTCCTATATCTTTACCACCTAGCTATTCTTTGCAGACCTTTTTAGTGACATGGGAGTTAGACTAGCTAATTAATAAGAGGTATTTCTCTCTGATGTATACTTTCCCTTACTCATTTGTAGTCTTAAGAGATTGCTGGCTGTGAAAACAAAAAATTCACAGTTGTTGACTTATAAGATGTTAGCAACATAAGCTTGAGGAGATCAATTAATTCTCTGAGCCTTGGCTGTAATTTAGAGGTATTCTTCTACTTCCTATATAGTTTGCTCTCAGGACAGACAAGAGAGACCATTGTGGTATCTTATCTAAAGGATTTGAGGGCCTAGTATTTCTAAAAAGAAAACCAGTTTAACAAAACCCAGAACACACTCAGAGATTTTCAATTATATTAGAACAATTTCTTATGCAAATTCCCCAAGATAAAAATTTACTCATCAATTTTTATAGGTGTTATTTGAATCTCAAAAATTTTTATAAAATACCCAAGGTACAATCAGTGATTACTGCACAAACTAAAAATTATGAAACTATAAAGTATTATCAATGGAGAAAATAATCAACACACTGATAATCACAGACAATGTTTGTTGGGCTCAGAAAATAGAGAGCATAAATTAACTATAGTAAAATTATTAAAAGAAGCAGTTTCATAAAGAGATGAGAAATTTCAAAAGGGGTTATGAAAAATTAAATACAAATATGTATGCAGTGGACAATTGATAAGTGGTATAGGAGGTTCTTCTGTATTTGTGTTGTTTTCATTGATGAATAAAGAAAACTGCCTTGGCCTTTTGATAGGGTAAGACTTAGGCATGGAAAAGAGAACAGAATGCTGGGAGGAAGAGAGAGAGAGAGCCGATGCCATGAAGCTACCAAGTCAGACATGCTGAATCTTTCCCGGTAAGCCACTACCTCGTGGTGACACACAGATTATTAAAAATGGGTTGAGTCAAGATGTGAGAGTTAGACAATAAGAGGCTAGAGATAATGGGCCAGGCAGTAATTTAATTAATACAATTTCTGTGTAATTATTTCTGGAGTTAAGCTAGCCAGGTACCGGGAACTTGGCCTGCTCCTCATACTACAGATTGGCTGCCCAACATGGTTGACTGACTCCACATAAAATCTAAGAGCTTCAAGAAGACTACAGAGTTTAACAGAGTTTTTGCTGTTTGCTAGTTGGGGGGGTTGCAGAGAAAATTTCCTCGCTCAGCAGCTGCAACAATAAAAAAGCCACAGAGGTTTTAAAATGCTGGCTTTCTGGGCTATGCTGCCAGTGCCATCTCTGGTTCCTGCTGGAGACAGAGCATTTGGATGGGGTTTGTGACTAAAGTGCTACGGCTTGCTTGATGGCAATGGACTACTCTGCGCCTAGAACTGTGCACAGCTCAGGGGCACCAAATGGCTCTGAGGAAGGAGCAGCTCCACCATGCTGAACTGTGCTGATCTCAGGCAGGAACTATCGTAATTATCATAATAACAGTGCAGTTAAGGATTAGACTGGGCAGAAAACAGGCAGTACTGTATTACCCCTACATGGCACAACTTAAGATTGTAAGAAGTGCTTAGCATTTTAAGAAGTGCTCCTGGATAGTAAAGAATTACAGATTCACAATAGGACAGATTCAGACATAAAAGACCTCTAAATTGGTCACACTGTTGAATAAAGGTACGTAGTAGGCTTAAAAGAGAAAAGAAATGAAGAGTGTAGAGAGATTCTTTAAAAAAAAGGTTAAAGTCTTTAAAGAGACAGAGTACAGATAATTATAGATTAAAAAATAAAGAAAAATAAGCCATGTAAAAATGGAAAATTCACAGAATGTCTGGATTATGTATTTTATTGTGTTTTCTTTAAATTTTTTGACTGTGAAGGAGCTAACTGCAAAGAAACAATTCATTGTGTGGTCTGCTAACCTAAACCAGCATATATGTTCTAAAGGTATCTTGACTTCAAAATTTGGGTCTAAGGATATGATGCTTTGGAACAGATGTTCTTCTTTTGTTTTCACAGAGGATGAGACCCTGTGGATTCCTTCTAGACTAATATGGTATGATAGACCATGCCCTCCTGAAAGGTCACCATGAATACTTTCAGAAAATTATTTCACTCAACTGCCAACTGAGATGAACCTGGCACACAGGATACACCATGAAAGACCTGATTAATAGTGCCTCCATACAGCAGGAAGAAGTTTGGAGAGAAAAAACTATGCCCATATTCCCAAATATTGTTTATAAATGATCTTTTACATTTAAAGGGGAATATGATATAGATATGAATAATTTGCATTGGTATAAATCTTGATTTATTGATACAAATTTAAGGTCAATTTTGTTATATGCATATGTATTTCTGATCTTGATTAAGGTATTATGATTTTGTAGTTCATTTAAAAATATAATGTATAATTAGAAGTATAGGTTGATAATAGATAATCTCTATCATAGTCAAGTTTGTAGTCATGTTAGTTAGATTTTCTAGGTGTGCATAGATATATTTCAGATAGGCATTCTTCATATCTTTCAAAGACTACAGAATATGGCATTTAAGATGTTTTAATAACTTAGTGCTTTTCATGACAATGAGACACCTCTGCTCCTGGTGGCACCAAGCTGCTTCAAGAGGAAGATGGGCATCGAAGATGCTCCTTAGCCATTTGGGCAAGAAACTGCCCTTTCCTGGACTGTTGCATAAACTGGACATGAAGAACCCATAGAGAGAGGACTGCTGAACTTGCCTAAAGGTGAGATGATTCTTTGGGGTTCCTGCTTCATGAAAGAGTCTATGAGTCATCCTGCAGGATATAGAAGAAAGTAACTGAACTGTCTTTGAAATTTCCAGCTTTATGAAAAAAATCTGCTGGATACTATGGTCCTGTAGGCTGAATATGGATGCCCCAATGGTACAGAAGAATTTTGGGTGACTGTACATACAGCGAGATGTCTCTGTCATTTCTAGAGTTTGGAAGTTGCTTATTTCTTTTTTACTTAGGTAATATTTTATCCTTCTGGAGTCTTTGATGGAGTTGAAGAATGGATAGTTATAGTTTTCCTTTGTTATGATAAAAGATAAAAAAGATATAAATATTGTAACTGTTATTCTTGCTTGATAACTGTTTTGTTATATGTATTTTTACTATGTTAAAATGAAAGCCTTTCTTTTTTGTTTAAACAGAAAAAGGGGAAATGGTGTAAGAGGTTCTTCAGTATTTGTGTTGTTTTCATTGGTGAATAAAGAAAACTGCCTTGGTCTTTTGATAGGGCAGGACTTAGATAGATGGGGAAAAGAGAACAGAATGCTGGGAGGAAGAGAGAGAGAGGGCTGTCACCATGAAGCTGCCAAGTCGGACACATTGAACCTTTCCTGATAATCCATGACCTCGTGGTGACACCCAGATTATTAAAATTAGGTTGAATCAATATGTGAGTGTTAGCCAATAAGAGGCTAGAGATAATGGTCCAGGCAGTAATTTAGTTAATACAATTCCTGTGTGGTTATTTCGGGGATTAAGCTAGCCATGCAGCCTGGAGCCAGGTGGCCAGGACCAAAAGCAGGCTCTCCTCATACTAGAGATAAGAATGTTTTCAAATTGTTGAAATTATAAAACAGCAGCAAAATTACATCAAATAATTAGGAATAAATATAAAATGATTTAAAAATCTCTTCATTCAAAGACTTGAATACTATTAAGAGGGCAATGAGAAAACAAAAGAAATCTTTAACTAGGGAATAAAAAAAGAAACTGAGGAGGGTCAAGGATCATTAAGGATGTTTGAAAAGGCATATATAATATGAAAAATTATATATTTAATATTATATCCATATATTCACATACAATGTATCTAATAACAGTTGATGTAAAAAGAGGCCATGAGTTTATAACAAACAAGGGAGGGGTATATGAGAGGCTTTAGAGTGAGAAAAGGAATAGGGAAATGATATAATTATATTTAAAGGTACATATAGGAGTAGAGTAATACCCCTCCAAGTGACCTGTATTGCCAGTGAGGATTATCTGAGGAGGAACCCCTGCCCTGGGTACAAGTGCCATCATTTTATGGGAAGTGCTCCAACATACTGAATGGGAGGAAGAAGAATGCTTCCTGTCTATCAGTGCTTTCACTTTGATGCCCTGCAGTGCCTTCCTCACATAGTATCCTGAAACCACTAAAACTTTGAGAAACAATAAACTCTTCCTCTTTCCTCTGTTAAGTCATCTTGGTTGGGCATTTTGGTGACAGGACTGGAAAGTACATAAAACAATTCTCTCTCTCTCTCTCTCTCTCTCTCTATATATATATATACATATATATATATGTATATGTATATGTATATGTATATATATTCACAATAACATGGAACTTCAGACTTCAGATTTCTCAGTTTTGGAGTTTGGGATACTTGAAGAAGTCACTAACCCATAGCACATCATAGGACTGACATAATTTATATTATATATCACAGTATATCAAGAATTTAATGAAAATAAATGAAATGATCTATAATAAAGACAGAATGAAGATAAGCATTGTATCAAAGGCACTTGCGAGGCAAGATTTCTGGACTCTTGCACAAAGGTGTGTTTCATCTGACATGTATGCAATGACTACTGGATTTGAGAGAACTCGATATAGATATTACTCAGAAGATTATGTGTCACAGCTGACCTGTGACTCACAGCCATGAGATTATAGCAATTATAGGATTATATATATATTCCATTATATTCCACTGCTCTCGTAATCAAGCTAGAATATCTAAAAGGTTCTTCCACTTGAAAATCATTGACAGTTATCACAGAGTTTAAGGAACTGACCAGTACTTCACTGATCATTAATTATTTGGCTAGTGAACACAGAAACTTGATTTAGTGAACAGATGGGACAGTTAATACTTAGACTTCCTTGGATAGGAACAGAGAGCTATCCCTACCATAAAACAGTCCAAAAGAATACACCAGAGAACCAATGAATGAACCCTCAAATACATAGCTAACTGAAATTCAATAGGACTCAAGCAACTTTATTGGCTAATGGTATGATATAATCCAATCCTAAATTTATTATAAAATATTGGTACTTCATAGAAAATTACAAATAGTTCGGCTGTGTTTTTATATATTTTAGATCTGTTTCCACAATGATTAAATCTGATATTATTAAAATGTAGTGTTAAAAACTTAAAAATCACATCAACTTACTGACTGATGCCATTTGACCCATGTACATGTGTGTGATAAACACTGCAGACATAAAACTCTCGTGTGACTGGAATGATCTCTGTAGTGTTACTTCATTATAACCACCCTTCCCTAACCATCTCTAATCTCTGATGAGCAATTATCTATCTATATCAATGTGGCCACTTGGGTAATGTTATGTGAAAAGTCTTATATGATATATGACCAGTTCATAGTGACATTGCATTCAGGATAATCCCCTTGAGGTCTGCTTAAATTTCTATGTGCACCAGAAGCTCATTTCTAGGTTAGAATATAATTCAGTAGTGGAATGGATGACTAGCATGCGTAAGACACTGGGTTCAAGTCTAAGCATAACCCAAAAGTAAAAAGGTAATTCATTTTAAATGATTTCATGTATATTACAAGAATTGTTTTTAACATTTCATCTTGTAGAGGATATTTCCTTTTTCTTTAGCTTACTAAGAAAATACAACTATTTAAGCAAAAACGTTCAGCTTTTCATTTCTATGACTGAAGTGTCTGAGAATGCATTACTGGGTCATAGGTTGAGTGTGGTGGGTTGAATAGTAATTCCCCAGATAGGCTCATATATTTGAAAGCTTAGATACTAGGGGATGCAACTGTTAAAAAGGATTAAAAAAATTCGGAGGCATGGTCTTGTTTTAGGAAGTGTGTCAATGGTTATGGGATTTGAGGTTTCAAAAGCTTATTCCAGACGCAGCCTTGATCTCTGCCTATGAAACAGGTTGTAGAACTCTCAGCTACTTCTCCAGTACCATGTCTGCCTGTCTGATACCATGGTCCCTACTATGAAAATAATAGATTGAACTCTGAAACTGTAAGCAAGCCCTCAATTAAATACTTTGTTTTATAATAGTTGCCTTGGTCATGGTGTCTCTTCAAAGCAATTGAGGAAAGAAGGCAGAGTCAGGCAGATGCCATGTAGTTGCCCAAGAAGCAAGAGGTAACAAACCATGAGCCTCGTGGTAAAATATAAAATAATAAAAATGGGTTAATTTAAGATGTGAGAGCTAGTTAATCAAAATCCTGAGCTAACAAGCCAAAGAGTGTGTAAGTAATATTAAGCCTCAGAACGATTATTTCATAAGTAGCTGCAGGAGCTAGTGAGTGGCACCCAGTGGGTTGAGAGAAACTGTTCCAGGGGAACCAGAGGAATGGAGAATATTTGTAGCTACTTCTTTGCATACAGATAAGGATATAAAACTCTCAACTGCTACTCCAGCACCATGTCTGCCTGCGTGCCACCATGCCCCTCACTAGAGTGATAATGGACCAACATCTGAAATTGTATGGAAGCCCCCAATAAAGGCTATCATATATAACAGTTCCTCGGTGTCTCTTCACAGCAATGGAAGAGTTACTAAGACAGTTAAGTATATGTTTAGCTTTTTAAAGAACTGTGAAAGCATTTCGCTGAGTAGCCTGACTTCCCATCCATGTTTCAATGGGAAACATGAGAGGACCCATTGTTGCATATTCCGTGGAGTTTTCGTTGTTGCCATATCAAATGTGACCTTTTCAGATGAACATGTAGGGATTACTCACAACTCTACATTTGTAGTGTTTAGTTAAGCTGACTGACTAAGTTTCCATACCTGGTTTTCCTTGTCTAAACCTTTTCTTTGGTGAAGCATCTTTTCTTCTGTCAATATTTGAATTGTTTGTTTTATTACAATTGGGGCTGCTCATATGCACCAGGTAGCAATTCTTCATTTTATATATGGCCTGTGAATAGTTTCACTTTGTAAACCAATAATGTTCAAGCATTTGAACTCTAACTTACAAACAAATTATCTCTTTGCTGTTCTGTATATAAAAATTAATTTAAGATGAACTGTAGAACTACCAAAAAAAACACATTACATTTTCAGAGTCAGTGAAGGCTATTTGCCAAAGTATACTAGAAATATGAATAATACAAGATAAATATAGTAGATTGTATATAAGTAAAATTGGAATTTAAGTAAAACAATTAAGAAAATTAAGACATAAACCTATTGAGGGGTCTTCAACATGCTTGTGTGACATATGTTTAATTTGAACTTGATTGAGGTCTCCCACAAGTTGGCAGTAAAATAAAGAGCTATTACTAAGGAGGTAGTTCAGGCAGGAAAACACTTGCCTTGCAAGCTTGAGTATCTGAGTTCCCAGAACTAATGTAAAAATTCTGGGTCTGTTGGTATACAGTCATATTCCCAGTGCTGAGGAAGCAGAGGAAGAAGAAAACAACGGGCTTCTTGGCCAGCTAGTCTAGCCTAATTAATGAACTCCAAAGCAGTGACAGACTTGGTGTCAAAGGAGATGGGTAATGTTTCTGAGGCTGAAACCAGAGTTTGTCCTCTGTCTTTCTGTCTCTGTCTGTCTGTCTGTCTGTCTATCTGTCTCTCTCTCTCACACACACACATGTTACTTCAATACAAACATGCATAAATAAGAAAGCCACCTCATTTTTTAAATGTACAGATATTGAGTACTTTATACAGGACTGTAGACAATAATCAGTAATCACAAACAAAGATCTCCAATGAAATTGAAATTAAGTTATAATGAGCTACTGCTCTACTTCAACTGGAAAGATAAATAAAAAAATAAACCAGAAACACAAATTTTGTTGGTTATATAAGAAAATAACATTCTTATATGTGACTGACAGAAGATTAGAATGACTCAACCATTTTGAAAAATTATTCTATATTTTTTAATAAATTCCTGTCAGAATGGCCAAAATCAAAAACACCAAGGATTCCCTATGCTGGAGAGGATGTGGAGTAAGGGGAACTCTCATCCATTGCTGGTGGGAATGCAAACTTGTGCAACCACTTTGGAAATCAGTGTGGCGGTTTCTCAGGAAATTGGGAATCAACCTACCTCAGGATCCAGCAATACCACTCTTGGGAATATACCCA
>PVIU01033625.1:0-12201 GCA_004026605.1 Ondatra zibethicus
CTCCTACCTACAGTGAGGTGGATCCCAGTGCTCCTACCTACAGTGAGGTGGATCCCAGCACTGCTACCTACAGTGAGGTGGATCCCAGCGCTCCTTCCTACAGTGAGGTGGATCTCAGCACTACTACAGTGAGGTGGATCCCAGCACTGCTACAGTGAGGTGGATCTCAGCACTACTACAGTGAGGTGGATCCCAGCACTGCTACAGTGAGGTGGATCCCAGCACTCCTACCTACAGTGAGGTGGATCCCAGTGCTCCTACCTACAGTGAGGTGGATCTCAGCACTGCTACAGTGAGGTAGATCCCAGGGCTCCTACCTACAGTGAGGTGGATCCCAGCACTGCTACCTACAGTGAGGTGGGAAGCAAAGAAAGGAGAAGTCATAGGCTGACATGCAGGGAAACAACAAAGAGACCTTGTCTCAAATAAGGTTGAAGGCAAGGAATAGTTGTGAGGTTGTCCACCGACCTTGACATGTGAGCCATACATGCATGTACCTGCATTCACACATGCATAATACCCATAAACACACCTATTATGCACAAAAATTATGTAATAATACAAAACTACATACAGGCATGACTTTACACAGAGGGAAGCATCTATGAGAATTCTTTTTTTTTCTTAGACAAGGTTTCTCTGTAGCTTTGGTGCCTGTCCCGGAACTAGCTCTGTAGACAAGGCTGGCCTCGAACTCCCAGAGATCCTCCTACCTCTGCCTCCCAAGTGCTGGGATTAAAGGTGTGTGCTACCACCACCTGGCGCATCTGTGAGTATTCTTATACTCACTTCCCCTTAGTTTAAATCCCTGGCCTGTAGTGATATTTTGTTTGTGTTTAAGCTTGCCTGAAGATCAGAGTACAGAGCTAAACCACTAGAGTGGTTGCACACACCTTTAATTCCAGGACTTGGGAGACAGAGGCAGAGGAATGTCTGTTAGTTCAAGGCCACCCTGGACTACATAAGATCCAATCTGTCTAAAAGAAAAACAGAGCTCACACAAATGTGATCCCAGCACTTGGGATCTCACGCCTTTAATCCCAGCACTAGGGAGGTGGGGACAGGAGTGATGTGGCTGGGCAGGAAGAGAGGTATAAGGCGGGAGACCGGAGCTCAGTGCAGTCTGAGGACAGGATCACCCTGCAGTCTGAGCACTGGTAGAGGTAAAGGTCTCTCTAGTGGCCTCACTGCTTCTCTGATCCTTCAGCTTTCAGCCCCTGTTTTATTTATTAAGACCAATTAGAATTTGTGTTACACTTGTCTCCATCTCATTCATAACGCTGACGCCCTCAGTGTATAATAGGCCTTTGAATGAGACAGATTTCACACAAATTGGAATGTTAAAAACAAACAAACAAAAAAGCCTATTGCCATAAAAATCAGTAACAACATCGGATTCTCATTAATAAATAAGATAAGGGCTGGAGAGATGGCTCAGAGGTTAAGAGCACTGACTGCTCTTCCAGAGGTCCTGAGTTCAATTCCCAGCAACCACATGGTGGCTCACAACCATTTATAGTGGGATCTGGTGCCCTCTTCTGTCATGCAAGCATATATGGAAGGAATGTTGTATACACAATAAATAAATAAATCTTAAAAAAAAATAAATAAGATGATTCCACAATTAAAAGTAAGATAATTAGTTAAGCCATTCTTACAACGCCTCACTAAGCCATATTTTAAATATAATACCTCTTTGAAACTTGGAAATATGAATATACTTTTCTTCCAAAACTCTGCTATGTTGAGAATCAGTTGCTGAACATTGGCCTTCCACTTCAACAAAAGAGCAACCTGGCCTATTTGTCTGTGATGTTCTAGACTGGAAAGCTGCCTAGCTCTTACCACAGACTCCGTAACTTCAGGAAATGTGTAACTGAGGCAAACCAGACCCCTGACTTACCCACTTCAGCTAGTGCTCTGATGCAGGACTCCACCGAGGCTTTCTGCACTGGGCTGGGCCAGGTGCAGTTGTAAATTCTGAAAGCGGATTGCAGCAGCTGGATAAAGACTGGCTGGTGGGTCTGAGAACAGAAGGGAAGTGGTCACTCTATGTCATTATGCCACGGTCCCTAAGCCACTAACATGCCTGAGGAGCTACGCCTTATCAGACAAGACCAAAATATAAAGTATTGTGCAGTGTTGTGTGCTCCAAAGCCACTCACAAACACCTGACCACACAAAATGTCTTGTGTGTCAATAGCATGAGAGGAAACATGCCAGACACTACAGAAGATTGGTCACTTGTGTTTCTACTATAATCACGTGTATGTGTGTGTGCATACACGTGTGTGTGTGCGTACACGTGTGTGTGTGTGTGCACGTACGTGTGTGTAGGCAGAGCTGACCTCAGCTGTCTTCCTCCGCCATTCTCTACCTTATTCTGGTGAGCAGGGTCTCTCACTGAATCTGACGCTGTGTCAGCTAGACCTGCCAGGTCACTGAGCGGCAGGGTGTCTCTGTCTCTGACCCTGCAGGGCCTACTACCACATCCAGTGGAGAAAAAGCCGAGGTCTACATCTTCAAGATGTTATCCCTCGTGGCAACAGACACCAAAAGAGACATCAAACCTCAGACATGCGGAAATGCATTAAATAAAACCGTGTGTGTCTGTGCATCCAACTTATGATTCCTTTAAAAGGGTAAGTATTGTGTAAAGAGCTGTTACAGTGCATTTAGAGACTAATGAACAAAAGCTGTCCATGTTCAGGGCACTTTTTCTGATATCGATGATTGAAGGACGGCAGGATCTACAGCTGGGAACTCACGGAACACAGGGTTGAACATTTGTGTTCTCCACACAGACGAAACTAGAGGACCTGTGCGACCCTGTGGTGCTAACTGAGCAGCATCTTTCTTAGTCATTAATTTTCCTTGTGAAGTACAAATTTTAATAAGACACCCTACAGACATGCTGTCGTGCATATGGTGGTTTCCTCATCTGTGGACATTTAAGGTTGGAAAGCACAAACGTTTTTAAGTATTTATGAAGACTTGAAAACCTTAATGTTTTAACCTTTAGGATAAATTACTAACAGGCGGCAGCGGCCCAGGTGCCGACCCATCTGAACAATCAGCCATTATTTCAACACTTGGTCCTTTGCCTACAGATGTGAAATGCCTTGTAGTACTTAAAAGGAGGACAATGACTTAATTTTAAGAGGTGGTCTCTTGATGTAAAATGAAGTTGGGGTTCAGGGAGCAATCACCAAGTGGGAGAGGTCATGGGAGAATATGGGGGGGTCTCAGATCTTTCTATCTGATTAAATGATGTATAAAATGGATTGTTTGCTAAAGTATAAATTTCAAAATGGGTCAGAACAGGCAAAATTACAAAAGCTAAGAGACACTAAAATGAATGAACACACAGGAAACACTGGGACCAAAAGAAGAGAGGAGAGTCAAAGGTGTCACAAAATACAACAACGTACACACAAAAAAAATGCCAGTGTGAAACCCATTCCTCTGTGTTATTATGAATAAGTTAATATGGAAATAAAGTTTGGTCAAGTCAGAAAGGGGATGACGCTAAGTAATACAAGAGACAAGTGGTTCTCTGGAGTTTCAGAAAGGATGACCCAGCCAGATTAGTTTCCCCGGCACTGGGTTCAGTTACCTGGAGGCTGGTACTGTTGTCTGAGAAGGGCGAGTTGAAGAAGCCGCTCACGATGTTCATGACTGACTCCGTCACACATCTCTCCAGGAAGGTGTCTGCATGTTTTCTGTCGGTGGTGGTGTTACAGACCTGGAGAGAAAGCCAAGTCTCTGCATTATGAGTCGGTAGTGGAACCTTCTCAACGTTGCCCTACGTGAGCTCTCCGCAGCCATTTCTGTGCTCTGAGAAGCTGTTACAGGTGGGAAGGTTTCTGCCCAAATCCACTAAACCCCAGTCCATGGCAGCTTCCCCAAAGCCTCTCTATCATTTCAACCTCCGCTGTTCCTTCACCCCTCAGGCCCCGTGTTAACTCGCTGTTTTCTTTATTTTTCCAAGCCAAACTCTCCCTTGGTCCCCAAACTTGATTTTGATGAAAACCACTCCCACTCCCTGAGAAGCCAAAGAGTTAAAAGCCGTCATGCGTACAAAAGGATGAGAAAAATTCCTGGTGACTTGTGTCAACATGCATGCGAAGAGCCCGGGACCATCTGAGGGGTGTTGAGATTTGCATGTGGAATGCCCTCTGCGGGCTCATGTGTCCCCAGCCAGAGGACTTGTGTCACCATGCATGCAAAGAGGCCGGGGACCATCTGAGGGGTGTTGAGATTTGCATGTGGAATGCCCTCTGCGGGCTCATGTGTCCCCAGCCAGAGGTGCTGTTTTGAATAATGTAGAGGTATGCCCACCATTTTCACATGTTGGCAGGACACTGTCTTATACAAAGTTTACCCTACACATCTGTTATCAACTTACAAAATATCTCATGCTTTAAGTAAGCTTATGAATTTTGTGCTCACAGCTGTCGTCTGTGGATGGTAGCCCAGTGGCCACAGGTCGGATAGACCTGGGAAGTAGAGCCTTGCTGGAGGAAGCGACTCACTGTGGTCTGGGCGTTGAGGATAAAAGCCCCACCCACCTCACTTCCTGTCTTTTCTCTGCTTCCTGTTTGGTCAAGGTGTGAGGAGAGGAGCCCCAGCCACATAGGTCTGCTAATCTTCTGTCACCTGCTGCTATCCCTTCCCCTCCTGTAGACTGCACCCTCAATCTGTGAGCTGAAGTAAGCCCCCACACTCAAGAGTCTTCTCGGACATTTCGTTACAGAAACAGAAAAGGGAGAAAAATGGAAACACAGATCTAAAGCCTTCCCACACTTTCTTATCCAGGGGCCTCGGCAGGACAGGTTGAGGGCAAGACCAGCCCTGCAGCTGGGCCCTAAGCAGCCTGCTGCCCTTTTGCTGAGCTGTATTTCCAAGTCAGGCCGACGAATTGCGAAAGCTAAGAGTCGTGATTGAAAACACACAGGAAGTATGGACACAGAGAGAGCGGGAGTGGAGGGTGTGAGAGAAGACTAGAAACCCAGGCAGGCAAAGAAAACAATAGGAACAAAGGGTGAGAGGCCAGGGATGGTGGCCATCTGCTCCAGATGTCCTTGGGCAACAAAGTTTCTCTGCAATGTCTGACTTTTCAATAAAGGACTTCATCAAAGAATAAGTGGATGTGGTTTAATTTGATACCACTCTAAAACTTTTCACACAAATCCATAAAAGAGGAAACTTCCCTTCTCAAACCATGTGTCCCAGAGCTTCTGGCTTGGAGAACGGGGCTGCTAATACCAGAATTCAATGTGTGGAGGGGAGGGGAGCAGGGTTCACGTCCTAAATCCCTTTCCATCTGTGCAGTTCATTTTCTCTGCCCCCCAAAACAACACACACTTATATAACGTTCTAAGAACAGAAAGGGTTTCAGTATAACTCACAGTGTCAGGCTATTGGGGAAACCGTATGGTTTAAAGGGAATAAATTTGTCTAATTATGGAATTCTGCCATTGTCTTAGCAACAGCTCCTGCATGAACAAGATGCTCAGGGCCACAGAGGCTATACCCCACGACTGCAGAGAAAAGTACCAAATTTTATATATATATATATGCATATATATCCATCTCATATATATATATATAACTATGACAAAATTTAATTCACAAATGTGGCACAAAATAGATTAATAACACAAATTTTAAAAATATATCACAATAAGAGTGAATGTAAGTGAATGTTTTCTTTTCTCTGCTTTCTCTCTCTCTTTCCTCTCTCTCTCTCTTTCCTCTCTCTCTCATCTCATTATCTCTCACTTACAAGAAGCACCATGCAGACTCTCTTTGGCACCCGTGAGCTTCCATCACTGCCACCCCGTACTTCGGGCCTATGATGAAGTAAATGGAGGTCTGCCTGGACACAGAGTCTATGATGTCCCTAAGGGGGGCAGTGTACCACAGAGAGGTTAGACAAAGAGATGATGCATGTCCTGGACCAGAGGACATGAACAGCATCACACTCCTCAGAATTTAAAAGTCATAAGCCCTTCATTTCTGGAATTTTCTATCTCTTATTTTTGTGCCTCTGACATGGGACCACATGGAGTGAAATTACATGTGAGAGAGAATTACTGTGAAAGTCTCTGAGATAAAGAAGTCTGATACATGACTCTGACTTTCATTTTGTTTAACTTTAGATTAGGCTGTATTTGTGGGCCACACTGAGGATTAAAATCTAACATGGTCCCAGGACTAATATCAAACTGATTTTCCCAGGGCAGGCATCAGTTAAGATTTGACTTCTTTTGGCCTCTTCCAAACACTGAACTATGTTTGAACTAGACTGATGGACTAAAGCTGCCCTTTGGTTGAGCAGGTGGCTGACCAGCACTCATATATCAGCCCCAGGACCTTTGTCCAGGCGTGGCTCGTGCCGTGGGGGAGGGGGCCTCTTGCTGGACTTACTCTACATTGTGCTGCATTGCTTGGAGCTGGACACGGGTGAAGCACCAGCCAGAGATTTCCTTTCGAGTTAGTAGATTAATGAATGTTACCTAGAAAATGCTTTACTCTAAAGCCTGGGCAATGTGTTTACTAAGCCATAGGGACCTATTCCTCTCCGAGATACTGAATAACAACACTCTCACTTTATATCCTACACTGGTCCTACTTGTTAAAACCTTGAAAAAGACTTATCAGGAAGAAGAAGGGGACTAATAAATAGTGTTCAAGTTCTTTATCCAGTTGTAAAATTTACTTTTATTGCCTCTTTGATAAAGGCAAAGGTTGGAAGTAGCGCAAAATAACATCGCGTCAAATCTTTATGTTTGGGATACAACCTTAAGTTGTCTTCTGTTTGACTGTATTGATGACCTCAGGCTGCTCCCTATGGAATACGCCCGTGTGCTGCCCTTACCTGGGCTCTCCCTGGAAAAGCCTGTGCTGCTTCCATCATTTCAATGCACCATCATGCTTGGGTCTCCTTTTGAAATTAGTCTGAGGCCCACATTTTTAAAATGACCAATCGTTTCTTAGCTATCCCCCTTCCTGCTGGTTTTCATGTCCTGTTCTTTGGTTCAATCACGTCGGCTGGTTATTATGAAGAATTACACAACAGCACTGATTTCACTTTCTTCTTTGTGGCTTGTTATTCAAAGTGAGACTCGTCAGATGAGGGTGTGAAGACAGGCCCACACTGCATGCTCAGCTGATCCTCTGAAATCAATTTGTAATGCAATGGCCAGATTATCTGTGGACACCCGGGACAGCCCTTGCTAACAACAGCGAGCTCTTGCCTTCATGCTGTGGTTGTGTTCAGCTAACTGGGGGTGCTGGCCAGGGGTTCAGCGAACTGGGGGTGCTAGCCAGGGGTTCAGCTAACTAAGGGTGCTGGCCAGTTACAGAGAGAAGAGGCCACTTTACTCTGCCTGCATCCCATCTCCTTAAACAGGGTCCAGCGCTCTCTGGATTCACATCCTTCCCAGATGTGCTTCAAGAATTCCCAGTCTGTTTCCCTGGCCTCTGGGTGGTAACACTTTTTTTTTTACTTATTCTTGCCTCCTGATCATTCACCTAGCCTCCTGGACACTCACCTAGACTCCTAGACACTCACCTAGCCCCTGGGCACTCACCTATACTCCTGGACACTCACCTAGACTCCTGGACACTCACCTATACTCCTGGACACTCACCTAGACTCCTGAACGCTCACCTAGCCTCCTGGGTGCTCACCTAGCCCTTCTCATATCCTTTGACCCACCCACACCTCTAGAATGTGCCTTGTGTTTCCTACTGGAATTAACTGCTACACCTACAAGTTATAATAATTTCTGTCAATTTAATGATCCCTAAAATTACTTTATTTCATACTCCTTGCACTGTTCCTTGGTTTGCTTCTATCTCTGTGATAAAGACCATGACCAAAAGCAACTTGGGGGGGAGAGGTTTGTATCACCTTGTAGGTCACAGTCCACTGTGAAGGACAGTCAGAGTGGAAGTCATGGCAGGAACCTGGAGGTAGGAACCGAAGCAGAGACCATGGAGGGGTGCTGCTTACTGGCTTTCTCTCCATGGCTTGCTCAGTCTGCTTTCTTGTAGAACTCAGGACCACCTGCCCATAGGCGGCGGCACCCACAGTGACCTGGGCCCTCCTCATCAATCACTAATGAAGAGAATGCCCCACAGACATGCCTACAAACTGATCTCTAGGAAGTGGTTGCTCAATTAAGATTCCCTAGATATATAGATATGTCTAGGACTGTGTCAACTAGCAAACATTGTTTACAGGACAATATTGTCTGTCATACAACCATCCCAGTCATGTGTTCTGGTATACATGAGCAACTTAAACCCACCAAGCCACTTAAAAAAGCCCACCTGCCCCGACCCTGCAGTGTTGATCAGCAGAGCATACTACATGGTATTGATCAGCAGAGCATACTACACGGTATTGATCAGCAGAGCATACTACACGGTATTGATCAGCAGAGCATACTACATGGTATTGATCAGCAGAGCATACTACACGGTATTGATCAGCAGAGCATACTACACGGTATTGATCAGCAGAGCATACTACACGGTATTGATCAGCAGAGCATACTACGCGGTATTGATCAGCAGAGCATACTACGCTGCTCCTCTGCTTTCTCACTGTTCTCATTTAGAGGATTTACTCCATCGCCTCTCAGCAGGTGGGTTTCTCCCCTGACCTGAGCCATGTCCTCCACTTCTGCTCTAACTCACTAAAAGGAAACCCCACCCGGAGTGTGGATGGCACCATCATGCCACAGGCGGGAGCCCAGATAGAGAAGGAAGCCTACAAGCACAGACTTTCCCTCTGTGCGTTTTCCTGAGCCCAGGATGGGAGCTGCTCTGTCTGCCATGTCTTCCTACTGTGACGGACTGAACCCCTGAAACCAAGGGCCTAAATACTTCTTCCCTTTAGTGCACAAGGGAGCAGATCTCCAGGTGACACAGCATGGGGGCTGTGCACGGCTGTTCCTGCTGTGTTGGTCTGCAGTGAGAAGTGGGAACCATGTGGAAAAGCATGTAGTTCGGTGAGAAAAGTAGCAACGTAAAGTGGGGGCAGGGGAACTGAGGTTTATAGGACCCCACTGTGGTTTGAATGAGAGACGTCCCCCATGGGCTCACAGATCTGAATACCTGGTCCCCTGCTGGCGATACTGTTTGTTGTGGGGCCTGTAGAAGCTAGACATTCTGCAGAGGAAGAAGTCATGGGGGGGGGGGCGGTAAGACTTGGGGCTTTCTATATAGTGGTCTCTTTTCTGTTCACTCGGTTTCCTGAGTGTAGGTGCAATGTGACCAGTGGCCTCCTGCTCCTTCCACCATGTCTTCCCAGCCACCACCACATCTTCGCAGCCACCACCACATCTTCCCAGCCACGGCCACGTCTTCCCAGCCACCGCCACGTGTTCCCGGCCACCGCCACGTGTTCCCAGCCACTGCCACATCTTCCCGGCCACCGCCACGTCTTCCCAGCCACTGCCACGTCTTCCCAGCCACCGCCACATCTTCCCTACTACTATTGACTGTCCAGCTGGACCAGTATGGCATAATAAGTTCTACGTTGCTTTTCTCAGAATATTCCACATAGACAACTTGGAGAAAAATGTAGACAAGATAATTTTTTTTAAATGTTCTGTGCTTTGCATAGGAACAGTGCTATCTTGAGGGACGTCAGGAAATGATAGCGAACCATCCATCACCAGCTCAAGATGTATATGTGTGAACATGTTTACAAGACTCCCTTAAGACAAGGGGGCTGCTCGGACACCTGAGAGCACCAACATCCATAAGGTTGCTCACCCAGCTTTTACCACATCCAGACAGCCAGACACTATGAGGCCATGGTACTCACAATCCACATTCCCCTGGCTATTGCTCAAGCTGGTGGCAGGCCCTGACCATGACCATGTGGTGCCGATTCTGTGAGCATGAAGAATATGAAAGTTACAGAGCTGTGGAGCCTTCCACCCATATTTCAAAGAAAAGCCTGGGAAGGCAGGCAGTGCTGCAGGCCAGAATGAGAGTCTCTACCGGCAGCCCCTGGAATGCTAACATGTGGAGCTATGAGCAGAAACCTAAGCTTCTCTAGAGACCCAGAACATTAGCGATACCAGGAACATGTGTTGAGCAGGTCACAGGCAGTAACCCAAGAGAGAAGGCACGTGGGCTAAACTGGCAAGGCTATATGGGTGGGGCCGCTTCACCCTGGAAATCTGCTAGCACACGCCCTGAACCAGATCCACAGCTCCAGGATTCAGGGCTTGCCCTGCTGTGTCTCAGTTCTGCATGTCCTTGCTGCTTGCCTATTCCAACCTTATGGAATGGGAGCACACACTCTATTCCACTGTACCTCGGAAGTAGGCAACACTGATTCTACACAGGCAGAGGGCTAAGCGTTTTCCTTGGGCAGCAGAGGAAACTTGGATTTTGGATTTTGAACGCCACTGGAACTGTGAGAGCTGTGGGGTCTCAGAGATGGAGTGAGAGCGTCCTGAGTGGTGAGGGGCATGGAAGAAGGATCAGGTCTGATCATGAACTATCCACGCAAAGGTTCATTTGCAGTTGGTGATGGGGGTAGGCCCAACAGGAGGAACTAGGTCACTCGGGGCTGTTTCTTGTTCTTTCTGGTTTTTTCTTCCCCTGCTTCCATGACATATCTGTCATATGTCATATGACTTCTCTGTCATAAGGTGAACTTATGACTTCTCTACAAGCCCTCCCAACTGTAACGGATGAACCTCCAGAGCTGTGAGCTAAAATAAATCCTCTTTGAAGTTATGCCAGATATCGCCATGGAGACCCAAACAAACACTGACTAAAACAGGGTCTGACAGACATGAAAACAAAGACACGCAGATCCAGGGCCAAGCCTCTCGGAAGGCAGGGATGCAAGTGCCTGGAGAAGCAGAAGAGAGACCTCTGTGGAGAGGACGGAGAGCCAGCTGCAAGGAGAAGACAGTAAGTCCTTGGAGAATCTTAGGGAGACTGGGACCTGATCCAACTCACTCTCTCTCTCTCTCCCTCTCTCTCTCTGTCACACACACACACACATACACACACACAAACACACACACACACACCCCTCCTCTTCTTCCTCCAGATGTGGACAATTATGACATAAGAGTTCAGAATTCGTCAAATTTATGGTATTTTAGAACCTGCAGCATTTGGTGAAGGATCAGATTTAGGGGGTACAACATAGCATCTGCATTTGATGCTAAGGTGTCTGCCTGGATGCAAATGGCTGGTGCTGGAACTGCCATTTGCTAAGATGCCCACAGCTTGAGAAGGCGGGTTTGCAGCAGAGCATGAATAAAGAATTTGAAATCAGATATAAGTGGAAATGTCACATAAACACCCAGATTCAAGAGTGATGTCAGAGAAGGTCTGAGGCTTCATTCAACCTGGGATCAAAATCTGAGAGTAGCAGATCCCAGGACAGCGAAGGGATCAGGTCCGGGGTCTGAGTCTTCCATACCTCAATATCTGAAGGTGGAAAGGCACAGGTGGACCAGTCAAGTGACAGAAAATCCAATAAGATGGGAAAGAGAGACAGTGACAGATAGACAGACTGATGACCCTAGGGACACACACGAAGGCTCTAAGGAGCTCAGTCAGCAAAGACTTGCCTCACAAGCATAAAGACCTAAGTCCAAGCCCAGAATACATTAATAGAGAAAGAGCAGCTTGGCATGGCGGCACACACATGAAACTCCAGTGCTGAGAAGGTAGAAACAGGCAGGCGCCACCTGAATCCCGACTGGCCGGCGAGTCTAGCAGGACCGGTGACAGACTCAGGGAGAAAACCTGCCCCCAAAATTAAGATGGATGAGACCTCTGAGCTCTACCCTGCACACAGCCATTACACATGCACCTGCTCACACATGCACCCTGCACACATGAAGTGATACACACGCAGGAAGGGGCTGAGAACTGATGGACTAGAATGGATACTGGAGATGATATGAAGCACAAAGCATATGGTGAAGGATGAGGAACAACCACCCAATGGTCAGGACGAGGAACAACCACCCAATGGTCAGGATGAGGAACAACCACCCAATGGTCAGGATGAGGAACAACCACCCAATGGTCAGGATGAGGAACAACCACCCAATGGTCAGGATGAGGAACAACCACCCAGTCATCAGGATGAGGAACAACCACCCAATGGTCAGGACGAGGAACAACCACCCAATGGTCAGG
>PVIU01033626.1:0-12199 GCA_004026605.1 Ondatra zibethicus
GGGGGGACACAGGAGTGGGAGGAGGGAGGGGGCACAGGAGTCAGCATCATGCTGGACTGAGCATACTGAAGCAAGAAGATCTAGAAATTAGCGGTTCCCGGGCAGATCCTGCATTAGTGGGATCTGGAATGTCCAGGATAGGAGGACGGGTGGTCTTGGCCTCACTGTGCTGCCCACACCACACCAGCAGATGCTCAGGCGGACAGGAACTGAAACAGCACTGACTGGGCGTTTTCGTGTGCTGTAGATGAGGTACTACTCTGAATATGTTCCACAGAGGGTAAACAAGCAAGGACAGGAAGCTAGGTTGCACCATTATTCTATTAGTGAACTGGGGTACAATTCTATATAACATCATTAAATGCATTACGTAAGAAACAAGTTAGTGAATGAGAAGGAACCTTCCGGAGTTTGTGGCTGGAGTCACACCCACCCCCTGGTCCATCCCATCTCTCCTAACAAACCTGCACCCTGTTTGTGCCCCTTGGAGTCTTGGTGGGAATCAGTTCAAAAAACGGAAACAAAGTCCCTCTGAGCCTCATTTCCCTTGGGTGCAGAGCATTTGGAAGGGACATGGAGCCAGCTGCCAGCTCCCCATCTTTAGACTTTAATGGTGGACATACATCACTTTTATAAAGGAGGGAAGTTTACATAAGAAGGTAAATGCTCTGCTAGGCCCTTGCCTTACGTGTCAAGCCTGCCCATTTGCCCAGAAAACAGCCTACAACTTGCAGGATCTGGAGCCCAGGAATGAAACAGCTCTGGAATGGGTCACCTGACTTAGCTGCTGCTGAGTTAGCGCCTCTACCCCACTTCTGTCCTAATCTGCCAGGGACTCCCTCCCTGCATCAGCACCACAGACATTCTGACTTGCTTATTGGAAGGGCTGACATGGAACAGGACACAGATTTGAGGGAAAATGCCCTCCAAATGGAAAGCTGGGTGGAAGCCGCCTGTCCACGAAAGGAAAGGTGATCTTATGAGCCATGACTGTGATTATTAATCAGAGATATGCTTTGTTTTTAAGTTGGGTGCTTTGATGTTTTAGAGATAAGGTTTTACTATGCAGCCATGTTGGCCTCAAACTCATGACTTGAGGGTTTCGAGTGTTGTACAGGTGAGCACCACACCAGACACCAGCAGCATTTTCTTAAAAGTAAAAACTCACAAAACTGTATCCTAAACAAAATACAGAAAAGAGAGAAGAAATAGTGCGTGAAGGGGTTGAGTGGGAATTTAAACCAATAAACAAAAAGCCGGTTCAACACAACAGTTTGATTAAGCAGTGTTTACAGGGAAAAGCAAAGAGAGCAGGGCCACAGGAAATCAGCTCTGAGTTCAGCACCTCCAGGGCAGCGAGCGGTCCCTCTGCTGACCAGCAGCCAGCAGGTCGCCTCTGTTCGCGGCAGGGATGGGGAACCCTAGGAGTCTCAAGCCAGGAGCACAAGGAGAGGAGTCATTTAATTTTGTGAAAACTAGGAACTCTGGTATAATCAAGGGCAGCAGCTATATTTTTCTAGCAGCATGTGCCCAGCCTCTTGGCTTCTGAAACAAAATGCAAATCAGAGTCGAATTCTTAGGATCCTGAGAAGGGAATCTGACTCCTGCAGAGCTTGTGCATGCAGCAGCCTCAAGCCAATCCAAGAAACTTTGTCAGAAAAATAAAAATCATCTGATCATCAGAAAAATTACCAGACAAATGCTAATTCATAAAAACAGTCACAGAAAAGAGCTTGAAAAACAACAATAAATGGGTTACTTTTTTCTTTACCCATTGGTAATGTTTTGTAGTTATTTTATCTTTTAATTTCATTAGATTTATTTTAATATGTATAAGCATTTTGTCTGCATAAATGTATGTGTATCACATACAGGTCTGGTGCCCCCAGAGGTCGGAAGAGAGCATCAGATGCCCTAAAACTAAATTACAGATGGTTGTGAGCCACCATGTGGTGCTGAGAACTAAATCCAGGTCCTCTGCTAGAGCAGTACATTCTCTCTGGCCCCTGCTTTTATCTTAAATTCCACTTTCCTGCACCCCTCCAGCCACACTCCTGCGAGTTACCCAATAAACTCGCTGGCTCCTCAAAGCAGACATGGGTAGAATGGTTGGCCTGCTGCTGTACCCAGTCTGCGGTGAGTGGAACGGCGGTTGCTCACATCTCCCCAGGAAAAGCCGCACAATGAAACATGACACAGTTTGTCTTTGTTTCAGTGAGATAATGCATAGGAGCTCCTTCGGAGCTTAAAAGGAGTCTGTCCTCTCAAGAAAGCTAGTCCTGTGACTCCTGCATCCCCTCCCCCACCAGCATCTCCCTTCACTCCAGGACAGGACAGAGCCCAAGAAGCTCAGGAGTGTGCAGGGAGGGAAGCAGGGCAGCCTTTCGTGCAAAGCACATTGCTGCTGTGTAGGGATGCGCTGGTGTCTGAGCTGAGTGTTCCCAAAAGTTGCACAGCCGGGCATCGCCGTCCCTCTTTCTCCTTGCGCTTCTTCCTGAAGCTCTGTGGGCGACACCAAGTGGACAGTGACCAGTGACCACGGGAGAGCAAAGGCTCCTCCACAGGACACTGCAACCCAGGAATCTTCTTTTCCTCATGTGTCTGTCATTCCTACATGGTATAACGTACAGGTGTAGTCATCTTGTCAAATCGCCCCCATGGCCACTTCAGGTCAGTTTGGGCCTCTAAACTTTGGTGACAGCGGTTGGCCTGCCGTCTATTTTTAGATGAGAACTACTATCGGGATGAGTGTTTATGCCCTTCAGTAGCACCCCTAAAAGTCAGAGCATGTCTGCTTATACATAGAGAGAAAGTAGGCCAGAGACACAGCTCACTGTGATTGTTCAAAGTGCATGAAACCCGGGATCTGATCCCAAGTACTTCAAGAAAATGACATGAAAATCACCGTCTCTGAGTTTCTGTGTGAGAGGGGTACATGTGTGGGCTTGTTTGTATGTGTGCATATATGTGCTTGTGTGTGCGTGCATGTGCACATGGGAAGGATAACCTCAGACTCTGTCCACCTTTCTTTTTTGAGACAATATAGGTCACTGGCTTGCAGCTCGCCAAGTGGGCTGGGCTGGCTTACAAGAGAGCCTCCAGGATCTGTCCCTCTCCACCTCCCCACTGCTGGGATCATTCCTACACACCTGGTTTTTCATGTGGGCTACAGGGATTGAACTTGTCCTAATTGCAAGGCAAGCACCACCCTGACTGAACTGCCTCCTAAGCTCCACCTTTGAAAGTCTTCACTCTGACCCTGAGCATCTGCACACACAAATGTCTATTTATTCATTTTTGCATTCCATACTGAGCAAGGGAAAAAACCCACAAGAATCACAATATCCTGCATCACACGGAGGATGTGCTCTCTAATGTCTTCTGGACACTGCGGCTCTCAGGAGAGTTCAAAGCACAGAGCTGCTAACTCATGACCCGGGAATGAGGAAAAGCCAAGAGGTATGTTTACCATTTTAAAAACCACTTCAATGCCTGCTATATGCTGAAGTAATTAATTTGTTTAAATAGAAATGGCTGTGCATCCTTTGCCTGCTCCTCAGATAACTTAGTTGGCTCTCTCCCTGGCAACCTGGTGCTCAGCAGGTGCAGAAAAGCCACCAACACCTGCAGAGTCATTAGGAGAAGAGGAAAGGCCACTATAAAAATAGACTCACAGACGCCGGGGCTTATAATTAATGGCAATTTCTACCTCACTTCTGAATGCCATCTTTTAGTTAAAACATGAATATTTTAAGGCTCCAAAAGTTTTACAGCACACAGAGGTTCACCTCGGAGAGGCTAAAATCTGCTCACCAAGAGCATCTCCTCGCTGAGCTCAGAGCTAACTCTGCTCACAGCCGTAAGGAGGTGCACAGCTGTGCTCATGTAGAAAGGGTAGACACTATGGAACACTAACATGGAAATGTGTAATCAAGAGAGGCAGCGAACCAGACATCTATACAGTGATGTGTACACGGTAACCATGATACAGGGTGAAGAAGGATGAGCCACTCAAGAGCCCCAAACCCTGGACACACATCCAATATTCCCTGCTTCCACAGAACTTAAATAAATGCATGGATGATGGAGAGAAAGGACTATGTGCATTGTGGGTGCCCAGAGGGAGACGACTGCACAAGTGGGGACCAATGGAGCATAGGCAGAAACGCCTGTGCCACGGATCAAGGAGCAGAACCAGCTGGGTCAGCATACCAGAGGAGGTGGTCTAAGGGAGCGGTCCACACGGCATTCTTGGGAATGAAAGAGAAGGGTCCAGGCTGTCTAGTATTCATTTCTTGTAAGTCTTGCTTACAGTCATTTATAACATACCATGATGAGGCACACAACAGAACGTCACCATTTTGTAAGCTTGACATGTGTTGCACCATTATCTTTATTTGGGGATGGCATTTAATGGGAACTAGGGTAGGCCACCAACAGCAAAACGAGCTAATCAGACCCTGGTGAGCCATGTGGCTTTGATCACACTGAAGTAATTCAGGGAGAAAGGGGTCAGGTGGGTGGCTTAGTGGAGAAAATAAATTGCTGTGCAGACATGAGGATGCAAGTTCAGGTCCCAAACACCCCATGGCCCTGCATATCTGTGATTACAAAATTCAAGGTGCAGGGCAGATCCTGGGGCTTGCTGACCAGCCGGTCTAGCTAAACCAGTGAGAGACCCTGCCTCAAAGACCAAGATGGAGAACGGAGGAGAAAGAGCTCCTGATGTGGACTTCTGGCATCCACATGTGCACACACACGCACACACATGCACACACACAGGTAGATGCACACACAGAGACACATGTGCATGTATGCACATGCAAATGTACCCACAAACATATACTAACCCCCACAAACCATCACCAACAGAACTCCACAGCTTAGTGTCATATATAAATGGCATACGGTCACAGTGTTTCCTTTAAAACCAGGAACAAGCAAGGGCATCAGCATTCCACTAGAGGCACTAGCCAGTGCGGCCAGGCAAGCAAGGAAAGGAGCGTGTCCATCTCACCCCACAGAGGTCACAGCACTGTCGCTGGCTGGCAGGGCCAGCAGAGCTGTGAAATGCAAAGTCAACACTAAAATAAAATCTTCAGCCAAGCAATTAAAACTGAAAATTAATATGTACTCATCTATGGAAAGGACTGGTGAGTTTAGTACAGGTACTGAATTAAAAAATATAAAACCAAAGAAATGGCTGGTGGGCAAAGGTGCTTGCCAAGTTGCTACACAAGCCTGACCACGCTAGAGCCCCAGACCTCGCTGAGGAAGGAGCAAAATGACTCCTGAAAGTTGTCCTCTGACCTCCACAAGCACATTCACCCCCTTTCTCTCACACGCACACACGCACAAAACCATAGCACATTAAAATCTATGACACACTGCTCTGTGGCTGAAGGGCCCTATGGAAAGAGGAACATTTTCATGGATTAAAAGATTTGGTATTGTTAAAATGTCAGTCATCTTCTCCAAATGGAACTTCTGAATTCATGAAATCCTAAAAATATTTTGGGGTGAAAGTAGGCATATTAACTCTAAGATTCATATAAAAGTGCAGAGAATGTGGCCTAGAGAAACAACTGGGAAAAAGAACAAAGTGTGGGAGGGGTTACACCCTTTGCTATGAGGACCAAAAGCCACAATAACCATAACGCAAGGAAAAGACCAAAACAGTAGAATATATTAGAAAAGACCAAAACAGTAGAATATATTAGACAGGCCTAAAATTCAGTCTGGAGAGACTGCTCAGTGGATAGAGCTATGTCCACGGAGACATGTATACACACAATATACAGACATACATGCAGAAAAAACACCCATACACATTACAAAAAACCAAGAGGGAATAAAAGAAAGTTCTAACACTGAGTACAAAGGGTCTTTTCAACAAATGACAGAAATAACACAGCCCAACCCCTATCCCAGCTACAAGCAAAAGTTAACAGGAAACGGCTCATAATACAGTTCCTACAACTGTGGGCTACTGGAAGACAGTCTTCAGGACTGAGGGTATAAAGCAAGATGTAATCAAACAATAATCACACACAGAGAATGACAAATTAAAGTTTACTAACAATAAAAAACTTGTCTTCAAAACATAGCATCAAGTTCGTGAGATGCCCAGCCACAGACTGGGGAGATATGCACAATGTCTTCTTTGGCTGTGGTCATGCTAACAGAATAAACAAGAACTCTAAAACCTCAATTATGGGAAGCACTAAGGTGGCAACAGTGGTTTACGACTGCGTTCACAGCATACAAAATGCTAGTGAGAATATGGAAAGACATGCAACACTCTTCGTCACCAACACTGTCTGTCACCAACACTGTCAACACACCAATATAAACTACCACCGCAAGGACAGTCACTACCCACCCACAAGAAGGGCTGACATCCAGACAAAGCAAAAGGAAAGGAGGAGCAAATCCTGGCACAGTTTAGAGACCATAGCACTCTTGATTGTTGGTGGAAAAATGCTAAAGACACCTTGGGAAGCAGTCTGGCAAGTTCTCACACAGCTAAGGGTAGGTTTACCATGAAGTATGACAGTTCCACTGCGGAGATGTAGGCACATGGGCAGTACAGAGGGTGCATTCTCTGCAGCCTCATCTACAGTGGCACAAACATCTGGGAAGAATGAATAAGACAACGACAGTGTGTTCGGACAACACCATGGGCTGTTTAGAGTAGAATCGAACTACACACATTGATGGATTTCCAAAGCCTCACTACGAATAAAACGTCAGGCCTGATATAAAGACTGCATGTGCTGTTCCATTGATAAGAACTGTAGAAAAAGTGATTGTTCTCTATAGCATTTAAAAAAAACAAAACAAGACAAAAGCGAAAAAGACACCACCTGACATTGGCAACCTGTGCTGAGGCTGTCTGGGGACGTGGGGAACCCTGGAGTCATGCTGGGATGCTCTAGGTGTGTCTGTGGCCATGGTTGTATTTGATTATCAAGACCACCAAAGCAAACACGAAGCAGATCCTCCTTATTCTATGTGAGTTATTAGCCCATAAAACTGGAGAAGCTCTCAGGGAACCAGAATGACACAGTGGAGCTCAACTGGTCTCATTCTAACTGCAATCATGGGGACTGTTAGATTGAGACGCGCACCAATCAGATTGCTGGGATAACCCGGGTCAGAGGCAGAGGAAACCCAGGGCTTGTCCATCCACATGATGTTATAGCCCATCCACATGATGTCATAGCCCAACCACATGATGTCATGGCCTGTCCATATGATGTGATAGCTGAACCACACGATGTCATAGCCCATCCGCATGATGTCATAGCCCATCCGCATGATGTCATAGCCTATCCACATGATGTCATAGCCCATCAACATTTCATATCCCACCCACATGATGTCATAGCCCATCCGCATGATGTCATAGCCCAGCCACACAATGTCCTAGCCCATCCACATGATGTCATAGCCCAGCCTCATGATGGCACAACTCCAAGGAGAAATGGCACACTTCCCTATCTCCTCACAGCACCAGTGTTCTGCAGCACAAGTCTCATCTGTGCACAAGGAGATGAAACACAAGCGCGCTAGGCCACACCTCAGGCTCTGATTGTGCTTCCTTTCCACACCAGCTACTTTTCTCACAGCAGAGTTAGCGACTTTCCTTTTCTGGCCATCATGTGCACTGCTATTCATGTCTGAAGACATCGTGTGTTGTTTTAAAGCACAGTTGCAGGGTGTGGTGCAGGCAGTTCTCAGGGATTCATATAGTGATCAGTCTGTCCCACAGGCTCCCAGGGATTCATATAGTGATCAGTCTATCCCACAGGTTCCCAGTGATTCCACTACTGCTCTGGCCACCATTGTGTCCCGGGGTGAGCTCCAGTGCTAGCCCATGGGCTCATCTTTGTTCGACCCAGAGGGGCCTGCTGCAGAGTGAGCTCTGGAGGACTGGAGGTGCGCTGAGGTGGCAGAGGCTGTGTGGAGGATCTGAGTGGCACCTGGCTTACTTGCCCATAGGCTGATAGAGAAGGAAGAAGATTCTAGAGTTCTGGGAGCTTGCACAGCTAAAAGCAGCCAGCAATATCTATGCCACAGCCTGAATTGTGTGCTGACATGAAATTTCCTCTGCCAAATCAATTAGCCCATTATGTTCCAAGTCATTTCCCACAAGGTTTCAGGACGTGGGAACAGTGGAGACAAATTCTGCCAGAGTGCTTGCTGCGGTCCACCAGCAGTCCCGCAGTGTGGTCCTGAGTGTTTGCGCTGCCACCATGTCCAGGTCTTTCTGGACTCCCCCCAGATCCACCTACTCAGGGCTCTTAGCAGCCCAGGGTTCTCAGAGCCCTTCCAAATCCTCCCGTAAAACAGGCTCAGGAACCATGCAGTCACAGGTTTGGGCACAGAAATGAGCACCTGAAACCTGTTTTCTGTATTAGTTACTTTCCTACTGCTGTGATATAGCCATTTGAGTGGGGAAATGTTTACTTGGCTCATGCATTCAGGGGCTTAGCCATCATGGTTCACAGTGAGCCAGCTCAGAAGCAGAGAGTAAAATGAACAGTGGCCAGGGGACATGCCCAGGAGCCTCAGTGATCCATGTCCTCCTGGGTGGATCACTTATAAAGTTCCTCCAGCCTTTCCCAGCTCCCACCACTTGCTGAGGAACATGCATTCAAAACAGGAGCCTGTGGGCAACATTTCATATTTAATACACAGCAGGGTAAGTACTATTAACCTTCACCCACTGACAACAGTATCCAATGGTGTAGGAGGTTCTTCTGTATTTGTGTTGCTTTCATTGGTGAATAAAGAAACTGCCTTGGTCTTTTGATAGGGCAGACTTAGGTAGGTGGAGGAGACAGAACTGGATGCTGGGAAGAAGAGCAGAGTCAGGCAGATGCCATGAAACTCCTGTCTAAGACTGATGCTGGTTAGAATCTTTCCCGGTAAGCCACAACCTCGTGGTGTTGCACAAAGTAGTAGAAATGGGTTAGATCAGGATGTGAGAGTTGGCCAAGAAGAAGCTAGATATAATGGGCCAGGCAGTAATTTAATTAATACAATTTCTGTGTGGTTATTTCAGGTGTAAGCTAGCCAGGCAGCTGGGAGCCGGGCGGCCGGGACGCGGGATGTGGCCCGCTTGCTCCTCTTACTACAATCCAAGAAATCTTACAGGCATTCACATGTCAGTTATTGTATTACTCTCTGTGTGTGCACATATCTTAACCATAACCCAGGCTCTTTCCCAGACCAGACTAGAAAACTTCATGAAACCAAGAACCTGATGGCTAACAGTGAAGAAGCATTCTTCCGCCCAGAGGGGCAACCAGTCAATGATGGCTAACAGTGAAGAAGCATTCTTCCGCCCAGAGGGGCAACAAGTCAATGATGGCTAACAATGAAGAAGCATTCTTCCGCCCAGAGGGGCAACAAGTCAATGATGGCTAACAAAAGTGGGTGGTTCTCACCCTGAGGGATGATCAACTGTAACAACATACTTCAAACTAAATCACAGTCAACAACTTTATTCATGGTTACCAAAACTAGAAACCACCAGAAGAAAACCCTTGCAGTAAGTGCAGGGATAGACAAACTTCATTACACTTTGCAATGGGTACTGCCTCAGTGAGAGGAGGAAATGAGTTACTAAGCCATGAAAAGCCACAGAAAGTCTTAAGTGGATGCTGATCTACAAAAGGAGCAAAGTCTAAAAGGCTTCAGAATTCTAGTTCCACACACTTCAGGAACCGTAACAAGCAAGGTGATGAGGAGGTCCCTTAAGGGGGAGAAGGACAGCGCCAATGGTGACCCACAGAAGGCTGGAGAAGCTTTCGGGTGCTACTGTATGGTGGAATGCGACACTGAATTTGTCAAAATCCAGGAAAAAATATAGCATAAAAAAATAAACTCCATTGTCAACTGGAGCTCAGCTGGTAATAACTCCACCAGTGTTGAAGCAGACACCGCTTCATAAGATGCAAGCAATGGAGCAGCTCTGTGAGCAGGGAACGCAGGGCGGCTCTACTTTTCTGTAAACTTTTGCAAGAATAAGTTTGCTCTAAAAATGCAAGTTAATTAACTTAGTTATTCTGCGAGTCAAGTTTGAAGAATTTTAAGGCTACATCTCTAAACAGACATACTCTGATTATACAATAATTTTCATTAAGTGTTTTTAGGAGGAAACACTAATGACTTCTCTTATATATCACCACTGGGATGACCTGCAAGTACTCAAAAAAAAAAAAAAAAGCTTTTTCCCAGTTGGAAACCTATTTACAGAAACAACCACCTCAGGTTTAACTAACAGCACAGTGCACCCAATTAAAAAGGCCATTAGATATAAATACTTCCCCCACTTACTATCCCCAAATATTTTTTTTTTGGTATGAGTGCTGTCTGCATGTATGACTACATGCCAGAAGAGGTTATAGTCATACAGATCCCATTATAGATGGTTGTAAACCACCATATGGGTGCTGAGAATTGAACTCAGAACCCCTGAAAGATCAGCCAGTGCTCTTAACCACTGAGCCATCTTTCCAGCCCCAATATCTTATATTTTGAGGCAAGGATAAGGTTTCAAAAAATTTAAGATTCCATGTGTAGAACACAGAATATTGTTTCCCAATCTCAAATTTTCAGACTTGATCTGAAACCTCAAGATCCCTTGCACTGCAAGGGTGGCTGGGGCCTTCGAGGGGCATGAGGGTACAGTCCACGCTGCAATCGAGTTTCTCCACATTTCCACAGAGCCTGAAGCTGGTTACATCGCTCTGGCTGGTGAGGATGAGCCCACAGCAGCTGAGAGAACTGCAGTGCCCATTACGGTACGTAAACTCCTGTGGCCGGCTGTGCCACCTTCCCCTGGTCTATGCGCTGTCCACCCTGTCTCCACTGCCTATTTGTTTCATCCGTGATCTTTGAGCCCCCTTCTACCCCCATCCTTGAGGAAGCCACTGCCGTGCACACGAGCCACAGTGAGTGGGGCTTTACTCTGGACCAGTGCGTTCTTTCTACCCCATATCACGCATCACTCCCTAACTCTTCTCATGTAGACACAGCAAGAACTGACTTATAGGGAAACCAACCCAAACTCTTCAAATATGAACACAGTCATTTCACTCAAGAAGACTACAGACGACAAGTCACTTGGTCAGTATTCAAATGCAGGCAAGTCCTATAACACACCTACTAGAAAGCTAAAGTAACAGATTATCACCAAGTGCTGACAAGGACTTGGGTCAATTCAGTTGCACATTGCTAGTGGGAACCTCCAGATCCAAGGGAAGCAACAGCTATAAAGACACAAGGGGTATTAACGATCACAACAAACGCCACCAAAGAAGTACCTCTGCGTGACATTCCAGACAAGATGCCAGGACATCAAGCCAAGATGCGACACCAGCTGTGGGAGGTAACCGCAGTACGTGTACAGACAAACATCAGACATACCAGACTGTTGTAACAAGACCCTGAGAGCCACGAGAGCATGGGCTGCACACTGAAGACAATCAGCTGCCGATAAAGGCTGCCATATCCAGCAAAGACAGGTTTGCAAGTTGACAGGGAAATAAAGCCATCTGCAGGGTGATGATTACACAGTTGTGTAACTATTTGTGCATCATTACCATTACACAATGATCTCAGAATGTACGGCCCACTGCCTAATGCCTACTGACTCAGATGCACTAACATTTTCATTAGTGCTGTTCACTACTGCTTTCTTCTGAGTAGTCAACTCCTGCAGTTAGCCTGTTTCTTCTTGGAAATCTGCCCAGTTACTATGTGATTATTCATATCTAATTCAAAAACAAAGGTATTCAGAAGAAAACCCCACAAAATAACTGGCAGCGGCGTAAGGACTCTTGAACTGTAGACCCCATTGAAGCATCCTTCTGAACTGCAGTACCCACTGGAGCATCCTTCTGAACTGCAGTACCCACTGGAGCATCCTTCTGAACTGTAGACCCCATTGGAGCATCCTTCTGAACTGCAGTACCCACTGGAGCATCCTTCTGAACTGCAGTACCCACTGGAGCATCCTTCTGAACTGCAGTACCCACTGGAGCATCCTTCTGAACTGCAGTACCCACTGGAGTATCCTTCTGAACTGTAGACCCCACTGGAGTATCCTTCTGAACTGCAAACCCCATTGGAGCATCCTTCTGAACTGTAGACCCCACTGGAGCATCCTTCTGAACTGCAGTACCCA
>PVIU01033627.1:0-12199 GCA_004026605.1 Ondatra zibethicus
ATAGTCTAACTTTACAGATAACTGTTTTTACAAGGCTAGTCTAATTCTCATACAAAGTTAGCTGAAAAGACAATTGCAGGTAACTATCACTGGTAAACATGTGTATACAAATCTTCAAAGACAAAAAAACAAAAACAACTCACAAACTAAAGACTGTAGTGCATAGGATTATATATCATGGCCAAGTAGAATTTATCCCTGATATACAGGTGTGAATTAACATCTACAAATCAACAAATGTGATGCATATTAAGAGACTAAAGGATTAAAATTATGTGATAATCTCAATATATGCTGCTAAAACATTTATAGAATTTAAGCACTTTTCATGATAAACATTCTCAACAACCTAGAGATAGAATGATTGTATCTCACCATTTTATAGACTATTTGCCAAACCCACAACTAACATTATATTCAGTAATTCCTCCCAGTATGAGGAAGGTAATAAAGAGTCCCCCCTTGTTACTTCTATTCAACATAAGACTTTAAGTCCTAGTCAGAACAATTAGGCAGTAGAAAGAAACAGAAGATATCCAGATGAGAAAGGAAGAAATCAAACTGTCTTCTCAGAGAATGTGCTCTTTCTTAACTAGAGTTTCCTAAAGACTCCACTATAATGTTAGAACTAATAATAATGAATTAATTTAGTAAAGTTACAGGATATAAAAATCAATATGCAAAAATTATTTGTGTTTACATGCACTTACGATATGAAAGAGATCACAAGAGAACTGTTCATTTACAACAGCACCAAATAAAATACACATTCAGGATGTAACATGATGGTAGAGAATATGGAAGGTCCAATATACGGAAGGCCCTGGGTTTCATCCCCAGCACCACAGAAAATGCTGAAGTACAAATTTAACCACGATGGTAGATTATCTGTATACTAAAATCTGTGTTTATTGATGAAAGAAATTGGAAAAAAGCACAGATAAATGTAAAGATACTATGTTCATAGCTTTAAAAAAAGCAGCTCTCTATTAGTTGGCGATATGTGTAGTCCTCACATAGAAAGCAAATATTCCTCTTTTTATTTCTATATTCATTTTAGATATTCTTTGCCAAAGTAACAGCTTATTATGAGCATGAGTATAGAAAAGAGATTTTTATTCATATTTAAAGAACATCAGTAATAAAAACATTTCCCTAAGTTTGACAAAGAACGCCTTTGTTTAAGGGTTAGGTATGTCTAAGGAAGTGACTCTTGCTAAAATCTAAGGAATAAAATATAATTCATCTTATCATGTGTAAGAAAAATTGTCCTAACTTGCAAGGTGCTGAGTGCCTAATTTACATTTAAATCTGAAGTAATGAAGCCTTTTTTTTTTTTTTTTTTTTTTTTTGCCAGAAACTCACATTTCTCCCAAGTATACTCTCTATCAGGGGAAAAAAAAACACCTCATTATTTTGCATGGCAATGTGTCTTTGCTAATGCAGAAAAGCAACATAATTCAGGATGAAGGATTAATTTAAACTTCTTACATGCTCTTTTGCAGGTAATTAACATTATTTCTAGGGATCAAAAGGTGGGTTTGTAGTGCACACCAAAAAGAATAGTTTTATCCTAGTGAATTGCAAAGAAAGGGTACAGTCTTTTTATCACCAGGATCAAGAGGTTTGTGAAAACTGTCATGTGTGTAGAATAGAAGCCCAAGAATTTTAGACCTCATGAGAGCTATAGCTGTAGAGAAACTAAAGTTAGAAGTATATCTATGGAAACCCTTAGGAATAAACAGTGTTTATACTTACTTAAATAATTTCTAAATGTTGTACAAATGACCCTTTAATTTATACTTTCTGGATTAGTAATAAATGGTAATATCTTTTTTTTACATATTGCCCCTTGTTTAATAAAAATTTTTCATTTTTTGCTAATAATACGTGTCCTTTGAGGCATTTCCACTCCTTCACCATGGTTGGTTGTCTTTCTAATGTTTGTTAGTTTTCTAATTTTCAAACTCAGAAACTGTTGGCTGTCCATTTGCTTGGAGCTCCTTATTCACATTTTCTATGACCTTTGCTCTTGAAACTTGAAATGCTATAAATGTATGCCTTCATTTTTCAAATCTTTTCAAATTTTTAGATGGGGTCTCACTGTGTGTAGCTAACTCTGGCTGGTCTGGATTTCACTAAGTAGACCAGGCTTAAACTCTAAAAAATCTTAATGCATATTCTCACATTAGCTTTTGCCTTCTTTCTATTCTCAACTCTAGCATCATCTGTCTTACAGGATTTAATCATAGTTAGTAGATTTTATTTTCGAGACAGGGTTTCTCTCTGTAGCTTTGGAGCCTGTCCTGGAACTAGCTCTTGTAGACCAAGCTGGCCTTGATCTCACAGAGATCTGCTTGTCTCTGCCTCCCAAATGCTGAGATTAAAGGCTTGTGTCACCACAGCCCTAACCAGTTAGTAGATTTTTTTTTATATTCCAAAACAGAATTTTTTATATTCCAAATGGAAATTTTGAAGATGCCCACCAAAGTACCTAGGAGTGAATTTTGAAGAGTGCAAGTGTTGCTTAAGAGTAGACCTGAGAATTTAGCTCTGTATTCTACAAATATATATATATATATATAAATATTCATGTTTGTAAAACTTTTATGTACACATACACCTTCTACCTACATCACTAATCCCAGTACTCAGGAGGCAGAGGCAGGCGACTCTGAGTTAGAGGCCAGCTAGCCTGGCCTACAAAGCTAGCTCCAGGGAAGCCAGAGCTGTTAAACTGAGAAACCCTGTCTTGAAAAAACGCAAAAGAAACACACACACACACACACACACACACACACACACACACACACCCATTTAACTTGAGAAGAACTTGAAGTTATTAACTGCTTGAGGAATTTTGAATGCTTGGTCTTGGTGGCATAACCAGTTATTTATTGACCACCACTTTGGTTTTATGAAGTTATTTGTAGTTTTTTGGCATCTCAGTCGTTGTGAAGGCTAAATATTTTGTGGTGCTCTGGCATAAGCGTTATATATCAAGTGCTTATCTCTGAAACCAGATTGATTATATCATCTAATCCTTATTTCCATTCCCTGAACCTTGGGGGCTATTGCAGATGGGGGTGGGAATGTTATTGATTTCCCAACTGTGCCAGACAAGTAGCCCTGAGTTTGTAGGAAATAAAGAGTTCCTTATCAGAAAGAGACTGTAAGTTCTGTTCTGTGAGTAAACTACATTTCCTGTGCAAATTTTGATTATAGTTTCTCATTGTTTTTGAATTTATCCACAGTCTTTGACTTGTACTTTCAGTTTTAGAAAAGACCATATGTGTTGACAGTATGTTGTAACCTTCAAATATTTCAAGACATAAACTGGGGTGCTGAGTTCTGTATTGCATAGAGCTTTTACTCTGAAAGAAGTTATAAAGCTGATCTAGCAAATTTAGGATTATTTTGACTTAATTTAGTATTCCTGACAGTGAGTGTTAGGTTTTTCTTGTGATAATCATTATCTTAGCTAAGATTTATAATGTTCTACTCAATAATGAGTAGTTTGATTTTTGTATTGGCTTCAGGAATACTTGGATAACATGTGAAAGAGATAGAACTACTTAGGCATTTTTGTAAGTAGCCATACTATATCAGAAATTAGGAGAAAGACATTTTTCCATTGACCTCAAAGAACTGAAGTTCAAAGTAAGCCTGTGGTCATTACTCATTACCTCTTTTCTTTCAAACAGAAAACACTTGGGTTTCTGTGGGCAAGGCTGCTTTTTAATGGCCTGTTCTCCAAACAGCTGTTAAGCATCTCCCCCTCCCCAATACCACAGACCACATCTGTTCCCACTGTTGATTAGCTAGAGGGTGGAGAAAGAAGAGAGGCTGTAGCATGTGTAATTACCAGTAATTAATTCTGGTTGAGCCTCCTCATTTCCTCCTATTCTAACTCCACCTACTCTTCTTCCTGTCTCAGTTGTCAATTTTACTTCATGTTGGCTACTTGTGAAAAATAATCTTGATGGCCATACAGCTGTTTTTCTAAGGTTTTATATTCACCTTAGAGTGAAGTTTTTATTTTTCTTCTGCTGGCAGAATCTCTTGGTAACTCATATCAAATAAAGAAATACAGAAGTAATTGAGCTTCGGATAACTTTATGTCATGTGTCCTTAATATTATGGGTTTTGTTTTTGTAACATTTTCAACTGTTGACATTTTCTTTTACTTATATTCTCTGTTAAAGAGACTGTTGCAGAATATGATTGCATGTGAGAAAAACACCAAATTTCATGTTCAGTTTCATTGTGTAGTAACATGCATGGAAACAATCATGTAGCTAAGATATAGTAATAGTCACATGTAATGACTTTAAAACCTTTTGGGGGAGATGATAGTCTGCTTACTCTCTTTGTAATAAATTCTGGTTAAAATAAATACAGCTTTGAACATTTTGGTTAATATGTCACAGTTAAGAGATGTATCATAGGATTATTCTTTAACGAACTTCATAGTACACGTAATTTACAAATCCTAAAAGCCTAGATTTTCAAAATGTGATATTTCTTGTGAGTCTGATTTCAAGAGGGTCAAGCAAGACATTAAAATGCTTCCTTTGTTTTAGAATTTATTTGATGTATCAGACATGATTCCAACAGTAATAAGATAGCACTGGGAGTAATCATATCTGCTGAAGAAATGACTTACAAAAATGTGGGCAGACAGAAGTGAAATAATAAGAGAAACTGTAAGAACTCTAGGGCAACTAATTCCAGGAATGTTTTCCTCTTCTGAAAGAGGAAGGGATATATACCTAAAACTCCTGATCATGAGCATGTGGACCCAGATATCATTTCCCATTCCTCTGGAGAAAGCCTTGGGTATTAACTTTACCTCTAATCTCCTTCCTTTCCTGATCACTGCAGTGATTCCTGTTAGCCAAGTCCAGTTGGCAGTTAATGATACCTGGCTAGAACATTAGGCCAGCCTTCTCCACCCAAGTTACTGGAATGGAGTGAAGGTGAGGTATCTGACATATTTGGAGACTTAGAAAAGTTTGCCTAAACATGAAAAACTCTATTCGGTAACATGCATTAGATACTCTCACAGTACGCATATGTTAGAATCAGTATGCTTTATGAAAGTCAATTCTCAAGCATGACCCACTAAGATTATGTAGATTATTTTAGCTACAGATACAGGTTAGTGATTCTCAAGAGGGACAAATTTGCTGATATGGGACTCTCAATGTCTTGAGATATGCTCACATATGGGCTTGTTTTGGATTGATGAAGGAGTTAGTTTGTTAGTTCTATTAGGGTAGGTGTTTACTGGAGAATGTAATCTGAGAAATGACCCTGAATTTTGCCAAGAAAATTTTACTGGAAAAAAAGCAGTCTTAAGTTTTCAGAATGAAGCATAGATTACATGGTTACACATTAACCACGAGGTGGTGATAGGAATAGTGGGGAAATTAAAATGAAAATATGAAGAAGTGAGGCTACTGTCAATACTCTTAAGTGCAAATTCTCAATATAGTTTGCACGTTCTTAAAGGGTGTGGACTGCTTTTTATTCATCTTCAGTGTTAAGTGTCATGTCTTGAGCACTGTAGACTGTCAGAATGTACTTGTCAAGTGTAGTAATCCTTGATTGGGGAGAAACGGATGCTACAGACACTGTAGTGAAAGGAGCTAGAGAGGCTTGAAGAGAATCGATTCTTACAGAATCTTGACAGAAGAGCATATTGGTCATTCCACTAAAGGCACATGAATTGCCAGACATCTGACCCTGGCTAGAGCCTTGGGTATTGATTACCTTTTTAAGAAAAGTGTACCAGGTAGAGTCAAATATATTTAAATGATGTCTAACCACTTACCCCCTTTTCCCATCTTGTATCAACACCCCACCGTTTTAAAAATTGACTACACTGTTTGGTGTGTGCATGGTCTCAAGCCGTGCCTCTTTTCTTTTCAGAGAGATAGGAATGGATCCAAAGAAAGGTTTTGGGACTTGGTGTGATTAGTTTAGCCCTCTGTTTTTACATTCCTTTAGTTCAGCTCTTGGGTCCCATTGCTTTAATTTTCAAACAATGGAAAGTATTCAGTTGGAAGTGATCATCATTATTTTGCTTTTACTACACATTCCTTTAGACTAGTGAAACTCCTTTTATGCTCCCCTCAGTTCTGAGCCCATTGTAAATATTTTTTTAACTAGAGAGATTCTGTAGTATTACTCCTAAGATTATAAACTTAAGTAGTAGATTGAGATAGGAAAGTGTCATTAATCTTGACCAACATTTCTCAGCTTTTGGGCTAAGATCAAGTGTAGAAAATCTTGACCATTAAGTGTTCATTCTTAGGGTAGAGAGAACTGACACCTACAAAATATCCTCTGTATCGTCCATGTGTTGTGGTACCCATTTTAAAAACTACCTGCAGAGGAGTCATGCATGTCACTTGGGCAGCAAACCTAGTCGTACCGCTTTGGTGGTATTCTTTTGGGTAAAATAAGAGTAGCCAGGGTCTAAGATTGTGATGATTAAGTAATTGTTAGTTGACTGTATTTAGAATCACCAAAGAGACACACATGGGCCTGCCAAGGAGGACATTTCCAGAGAGAATTGAGAGAAAATGTGTCCTGAATGAAGGTGAAGCTATCATGTAGGCCCAGTTCCTGACCTAAATAATAGGGGGAACGATAGAAAACCAGCTGAGTGTCAGCATTCCCTTTTCTCTGACTTGCCTAATTCACCTTAGCCTAACAGACTAAGGTTTCTGCTGTCTATTTTCCCTACCATGCCTTTCCTACCATAATGCATGGTATCTCTTCAAGCTGTGATCTCAAATTAACTAAGTCCTCCTTTATGTTGTTTTTTGTCTGGTATTTGGTGAGAACAATAAGAAAAGGTGTTTAACACAAAGATGTACTAAGTAGCTGCCCATATTATTTTAGGACCTATTTGGCATCAGTGTAAAATCACTATAAGTATGGAGGAAGAGGCTATCCTTTGGGAAAGTGTTATGTATAAGATAATCAATTTTGAAATCTGAACTATAGAAAGTAAAATGTCAATATTGGCAAACAAGTGTATTGGGAAAAGGTTATTGTTTTCATCTGTGATCATGAATTGGCATTGTGGCAGAATCTTAAGGGGTAGAGAATCATAAATTTTTTTGTTATTGTTCATTAAAGTTGATCAGCATGAGCCAGTTTTGTCTCATACTCAGAGGCCTTGTTGATACCTCTACAAAGACAGACTGCCAGAAGGTCAGCTGATGGGTGTGAAATAGAAGAGAAAAGGGTGGGTTTAAGATGGAGCAGAACTTGTGGGAGAGGCTAACCAATGACTGGTCCAACTTGAGACCCACACTAGGAGAGGGAGCCCACTCCTTGCATTGCTTGGATGGCTAGGAACCAGAGATTGGATAGCCCAATATACCTAGGAAAGAACTGAATACAACTAGCAAAAAAAGAAAAAAAGAGAAAAAGTCAAGGAAATAAACCTGATGATACTCTTCTATATTGGAACCTAGTATAATCATCATCAGAGAGGCTTGATCCAACTAATAGAAGCAGATACAGAGACCCATAGCTAACCATTAAGCTGAGCTCAGGGTATCCTGTGGAAGAGAGGGAAGAAGGATTGTAGGAGCCAGAGGGGTTAAGGATACCATAAGAACATGGCCCACAGAATCACCTAACCTGAACTCATAGAGGCTCACAGAGACTGAACTGACAGTCAGGAAGCCTGTATAGATCTGAACTAGGTCCTCTGCACATGTACTATGCTTGTGTGGCTGGCTGTTCTTGTGGGACTCCTAACAGTGGGAGCAGGGACTGTCTCTGGTCTTTGGCCTGCTTGTGGGACCTTTTTCCTCCTACTGGGTTGCCTTGTTCAGCCTTGATATGAGTGCAGGGCCTCTCTGTAGACCCTGCTGAAGAATTGAGCCATCTGTCCATGACTGGCCCTGGCTGAGGAGGGGAAGTAAGCAGCTCAGTCACTCAGCCCCCTGTCTGGAGACAATGAGGCTTAGTGGGGAGTGGAGTCAACAAGGAACTCCTTTATTTCCTTACAGGCTGCAACTTCTAAAGCAAAACCCCACGAAGCGGAAGGGAAATTAGCCAATCACATCAGCAGTCACTTCTGCATGACCCATGGCTCCTATAACCCCTAATAGGGATCACGAGGGCATCTTACCTCATCTTTAACTCCAATCATCCTTTTTGTAAATGAGTCAGATCTCCTACCCCCTTACTCCTCTTCAGCGCCATCTTGATTGGGAAAATTCTTCACGGGCTTTGTGACATTACTGTTTTTGAATTTTGTGCCCTTTTCTGTTATGCTTTTGGTGTAGCTGTCACACTTTTGGTGCGCACTGCACCTTTTTCTAACTGTGACTTTTTTGTGTGCTAAGTTGGCCCTCTCCAGCCTCCTATATGCTCTATTCTGCCCACAATATGAGGGTATGTGTCTAGTCTTATTGTAACTTTTTACACTGTTTTGTTGATATCCCTGGAAGGACTGTGTGGATCTGAGGGAAGGGGGGGGCTGGAAGAAGAGGAGGGAGGGGAAAATGCCATTGCGATGTAATATATGAGTGAATAAAAAGGCAAAAGGAAAGAAGAGAAATTTCTTAAGCCTTTGCCTTAAACCTAATACCATTTGTTTCTTCTCTTGGTTTAGTTTTTAGTATCTCAATAAACAAAAACCAAGAAAGGTAGTTTTTCTCTTTGACAGAAGTTCTTGGAAAAACTTCACTCTCATCTTTCTTATTCTATCTCCTTCAAGATTGAGAAGAGCTATTGTTTAAGAGGTTGATTTGTGTTCTTTATAATAATCTTAAGCCTGTCTGTTTCTTTTTGTTTTTATTTTGAAACAGAGTCTTACTGTGTAGCTATCCTGGAACTGAGTGAGTATGCATGCCAGGCTAGCTTTGAATCCAGCTCCACCTGCATCTGCCCCCAGAGTGCTGGGATTAAAGGTGTGTGTTACCATGCCTTGCCCAGGCCAGCATGGTTTTGATAAACAACAAAAGCCTTTGATAGTTAGTCCAGTTTATCTAAGTGATAGAAAAAATATATCTATGGTATCAACAATTGTGGAAATTTTCTTCAGCATAATATATTAAAACTAAGCAGAAAACTTCAAAGAACAAAGACAAAAGTGATGTATGTTAGTGGTAGTTAGATATTTCAGGAGTGTTGAGATGTGAAGAAAAGCAATGGCCATATTTAGAAAGCTGTCTCAAACCCAAGAGTATCTATTGAAGTAAACTTGATGACAATTTTTTCCTGTTCATGAATCATTGTATTCCTATAAAAGCGAAAATTCCTCTTCATCTAAACAAATGGCTTCCACATCTGTTTTCTTAGTTTCTCAAAAGGGTGTTTTTGGCTTGCATTTTTTTAAGTGTTTATCTGTTTAGAATGAAATATCATCAAAAGCAATTTGCACATCAAAATCCAACTTGGTCTACAACTAACAAGAATTAAGTCAGGACTGATCCAGTGATGATGTTGGTAGTGGTGTACGAATACATAAAGTGCTTTTTAATTCTGCATAGAGAACTTCTTCTTAGGCTGTTGAAATTTTATTGATTTACTTGTATGCACTTTGGTTTTGAAGACTGATTAGATAACTTTTGAATACATCCTAACATTTAAATGGTCTGTTCTCAGTGTTCTAATTATAATCCTATTGGTGAGGAATTAATTTGTATTTTTGAACTTTTTATTCCTATTTTTTAGTTCCCCCTGTACTATGTCACTAAGAGAAGTTCTCTAGTTACTGTTTTTTCAAATGCTCTTTGCGCTTTTCTGAAGCACTTGTTCAGTTCCTTAGTTCTATTTGAGTTTGTGCACCCTCAATTGTTTTGATTTTATCTTTTTAAGTCTTTAGTGTCTTCTTGGGTAACAGGCCACCATGCCCTTGAGTCCATTCTGCCATTTAAAAATAAAGAATGAGAAGCAGCTGAAGTGCTGGCTCTTTCACAGCTGACAGCAACCTGATCTACTGGTTGGATTCTTTATCTGAGTACCCACATGCCAATGGTGTGTGTCTCATTCTCACCATGCCATCTGCAGTCATAAGGTCTATGAGGGTAGGAGTGGAGAAGAGTTGTCTCCAGAGAGGAGAAAGATACCCCCATACACACAAACATCACCACCATTCCTAGTAACAGTAGGTTACAGGACTCCTGGCTTCTTACCATCCAGTGGCATCTTTGGGCCTTGATTAAGGTTTTGTTTTTAGAGAAGGTTGTATCAATCCTTCCACCTCCACCTGCTTCTGAGTTCCAGCTGCTTGCCCTGTATAAACAGTGACTTGTTCTGGGGCTAAAGTTCTATGAGAACTGTGAGACATTTGCTGTTATGAAATCTAACCAGTCACAAAGTAGAAAATCACTTCTGACTGGTCATAGTTCTCTGGGAAAGTATGAAGGATATAATTTGGATACTGAGGAGAACCCAGTCTTGTTTTGCTTTATTTCAGTTTTTGAGGCAAGGCTTTACTTTGTAGCCCAGGCTTGCCTTGATCTCACTATGTAATCCAGGCTGGTTTTGAATTCATGATGACTGCCATGCTTCTGCCACCTGAGAGCTAGGACTTTAGGTGTGAGCCACCAAGTCTGGATCTATCATCTTTTCTTTTACTGGATAAATTAAATCAACTGCTTTCTAATGGCACCAAATTTGGCATAAGAAAGAACAGCTTTCCCTGCAACATTGTGGGGGGAGGCAGAGGAAAGGATGGTTACTTAAGACTTAAGTTAGTTCTTTCATGTGATATAAATTGATCCTTGTTCAGGCAGAAATGGAGGTTTTAGTTGCTATTTGAGTTATGCCCTGAAACTGTTTTGGTGACTTGTGAAAAGGCACACACAGTGTTCCTCCTTTTTGACCTTGTTCACAATTGTACTAGCCACCTGTTAGGATTGTTCTCATTCAAGGTCATTATATGGTGCCTGACTGTCTGACTGGCAGTCTGTGTCAGATTTGCCAGTGGCCCCTCATTTGTATGACACCTGCCAATTTTGACAGAGAGAATGGAGACACGATAGCTAATAGGGAATGGAAGCTACTGGAGGAATGAGGGATCAAGAGCTTGGAGCACCTGTCATTTTAGTATCATTGATTGTGGTGTGAGCATTTGTGTAGTTTCCCCTTTCTCTGCTGTGCCTTTCATGAGTTGTGCTATCTATCTCTCAAGATTTTTTTTGTGGGTTGACATTGTTTTGCTTATTCATATACTGTACCTCTTTCTACTAGATTTTTTGTACCCCAAATACTCTCCATCCCCTCTGCTCTGCTGTGCATTTTAGCTTTTACCTGCCTGATTGCAATCTTCATTTAGATTTATTGTTGTTGTTGTTATTTGTAGTGTGTAGGGGTGTGTGCACACACATGTACATATGCCATGGTGCACATGTGGAGATTAAGACGATAGCTTTCCGGAGTCAGTTCTCTCCTTCTACTTTTACAAGGGTTGCAGGGATTGAACTCGGACCACTGGGCTTGCTCAGTAAAGTATATTTACCCACTGAACTCTTGCTAGTCCTGTACTCTTCATTGAAAAGTCCCTAAAGTATGTCCTATTCAATTTCAAAACTGCCCTCCCCAGATTCCTTCTCATAATGAATGATGATGCAGTTGTTAAGTCAAGAACATAAGCATTATACTTGACCCCATTGTCCTCTTACCCCAAGTGCAACCTGTCGTCAAGTCATCTAGATTTCATTTCTTAAATACATGTGATTCTGTATCCCTGCTGACACTTTTCATACTGTTCAGCCCACAACATGCCAACTCTGGTCACTGTGTTCCTACCCTAAATGTTTGCTACATGTTTTATTGTCTTAGAGACCTCTTTATGCTGTCACTCTATCTTGTCACTCTCTCAACTCTTTAATATGGTTTTCTTTCATAGTTCATGCTTTTCTTTATACTCTATCCACTTCCCCTGACCATTTTAACCCTATGTATGTTTTATAGTATTCCTATTGGAGGAATAAAACTCTTATTTTAAACCTTTTAGAACAATGTGATTTCCTTGTATTAGCTTTCAGTTTCTGTGTATCAGTTTGTATATTCTTTACATAGTCTACCATCATTCTCTTTTTCCTGTTATTCCCTGTGATTCATCTCCCACTTACGTGCAATCAATTTCCAAGAACTTTTCTGACTCCCGTTCCAGTGGCTTCTATCATGTACATGTATGTATGTGCGGGCGGGCGCGCGC
>PVIU01033628.1:0-12205 GCA_004026605.1 Ondatra zibethicus
TAGTGCCTGGTGTTTCTGGTGAGCTTCCCTTTCCTTCTCCTGTGGTGGTTCCTGCAGAGGCCCCTGTTGAACCTGTCAAGCAAGAGCAGTGATTCTAATGTGTTGCTGCTTTGAAAAGGATTCTGGGAAATACAATCAAACATTCCATGGTCTGCCTTCCTACCATATTCATGACAGCATTGTGCTTTCAACTGCTTGGACCCATTTCAGGCACTCAGGTGTACATTTGGAATTACCTGAGGTTCCTGGGCTTGTAGCTCCGGAGCCTTGTCTCCTGTGTGCGCTGCCTTCTCCTTGAGTAGACACTGACATAGTGGGGCTTTCTTTGCCTATGAATGAGAAAATTGTGATTGAAAGTGCCCTAAACATGAATATAATAATCTATGTTGTTTAGATCCTCTCTATCTGGCCTTCTTGTTCTTGTTGATTAGATATGATTCAGTGCCATACACCAGGCCACCTAACCAGTTAAGAGAAGTGGGGGAGGTGGGGGAGTGGGGGAAGGAGGGAAAACTGGGGTTGGTATGTAAAATGAAAAGTAATTTTTTAAATAAAAAATGTTAAAAGAAGACCACATTCACATGAAATTTAAGCATCTAACTTCTGCTTCACTCCTTAAATCCTTGTGCCAGTTAGCAATACACCATTCTCAAGCTCATATATTTAAGTCTTGACACTGTTGTCAATGCAAAGAGAAATAACAACAATTAAAAAAAATCTCATCCAAATAAAGTCTTTTTTTCAACAGAACAAGCACACTCCACTGTGTTTTCCCTGGAGCCTGAGCTCTGTTTTACAACTCATCACATCACCCTTGCAAGAAGCAGTGTGGGATCCCTATCTGCTGGGGACCAAACTTTGCCTCTCACACTAGTCTCCACTGAAAAGGCCTTCTTGAAGCCCAGTATCTCTGATGCAAAATTTAGGAAGTGTAGTTTCATGGCTATCACTTTAAAAATCTGATCCTTAGAGGATGCTGGATTACTAATTCTCTTGAATGATGTGTGACAATCTGAAGGATAATGGTCCTCATATGTTCACTCTTATAATTGAATACTTGTTCCCCAGTTTGTTGAACTTTTTTGGTAGGATCTAGAGGTATGAATTGGTTGTAAGATAGCTGACCTCGTTGGAGAATACATGACTTGTTGAGGAGATGCATGACCGTGGTTGAGCTATCAGATATCTAAAGCCCATGCCAGGATCAATTTAATTCTTTCTCTATCTTCTGCTTACCGAACAGGAAGTAAAACTTCAGCTACTGCTCTAGCGCTATGACTGCATGCCTGCCACCATGTTTTCTGCTATAACGACCTTAGACTACACATCTGAGTCAGGAAGCAGGCCCCAAATTAAATGTTCCCTTTTATAAGTAGCCTTGGTCATGATGTTTTGTCACAGCAGTAGTTACTTTGACTAAGACACTCGGTGTACATTCTACTTTTCAGGATTATTTAATAGATGTACATTATGTTGCAAAGTGTCTAAGTCATACATTTTAAGTCAAGACTCTCAATAGTCCGTATTCCTTAGGATGAGTGCCCCGTCTTTTGGTGGCTTAAGCTTTTGCCCTCGGAGCAGTGAAAGGGGTAGAATTCAGAATGTTAATTCCAATGCTGTTTTTGCCTTTTTATATGTACTAATATCTCAACTTGCAGAAATTACCTCACCTATCAATTAATGTTGACTGACTTACTAGGTATAGGTAATAGGGGATCCCTGTGGTATCAAGAAGGTACATCATGGTTTTACTGATTTTCTTTTTTACCGTTTTTCTGTTTACTTAGTTTGTTTTCTTTCTCTAAATGCCGTGTCATTGGGTATTCTCTTTCCATTTGGCTATTGCTGTTGTTACATCTGAAGATGTTAGAGTTGTGTCTAATAAGGTGCAGAAAATGCAATTAGCTACAGAATATCTACATGAGCATTTCCAACAGTCAAGGAAGGATGAGCATAAAATGATAACATGATACATTAATGTAATTGTGAAAGATTAAATATATTACAATTCAATTAATACAAGGAATAACTAAGCATGATATTGCATATCAAAAAAAGTGTGTTCAGCGTTCACCTATAATAGGATTGAGTCAGGATTCTCTTTCATAACTGAGTTTACCTTCTGTGGTCCCAGAACTGGTGAGGCTGGAGTGCAGAGTTGCTGTGGTGCCTGCATCTCCAACTGAGGAGGTCAGAGCAGCAGAGCCTAAGAAAACATCCAAAGAACTTTTCGTTAAAAGTTTGGAAGAACTTGATTACCGGTGGGGGAACCTAACATTTTATATCTTATTTCTCCTTAAGAAAATAAAATAGATTAATGCAGTGAATGTCAGCCCAGACTTTCCAAAACTATTATTCTACTATGATAATCTCAAATATGTTTGTTTTCTCTTCTGGCAGTGTTTTTACACAGTTAAGAACCTGGGATTAGTGGGATTGGGTCAATCCCAGATGTCCATACATTTGATGCTGCTCCTGTGCTTTAGGTATGAAATAGGGTGATGACTCCAAAGTCCTGAGCACCACCTGCTCACCTGATTGGTCTCCAGGCTGGGTGGATCCACTGCTAGAGGCTCTAGTTGTTTCACCAGCTGACTGTGCGGTGCTCCCTTTCAGAGTAAACAGTAAATGGATATTAGGACCTCTGCTAAACCACAACATGCAACCCCTACTCTGATTTCACATCTCCTTCATATATTCATTTTTACTTCTTCATTTCCTATTTAACATTTCCAAAATTTGATCATAAAATATACACGGTCGTTAAAATAATTGTGTGTGCTCCATTATATATTGAATACATTTGATTTAGGCATTTACTAATGTATTTAATGTCCCTAAGCTGAGCTGAATGCTTCTCAAGTGAGGTTCCACAATGGAATTAAAACTCTTTCTAATGCAGATACAAGCTCAGTGAGTCTGAAGGTTCCTTCATTTATATAACAAAACGATCCCCACTGATTCTCCTATCTAAGCCCCATTACACGTCATATTCCCATATCAATAGCCTCATAGGCTGTAAGGAGTTCTCAAAACACTGTGGCCATATGCACATTCAGGCCAACTGCAGCGATATGATCTACTCCACCTCTGTCATTACAGATTTTCATGCAGTAGCCCATATATTATCAATTTCCTACTACTCCTTTCCTTTTCTTTTAAGATTTATTTACTTATTATGTATGCATATATGCCTGCATGCCAGAAGAGGGGACCATATCTCGTTACAAATGGTTGTGAGCTATCATGTGATGGCTGGGAATTGAACACAGGTCTTCCGGAAGAACAACCAGTACTCTTTTCTGCTAAGGCATCTCTCCAGCCCCTCTACCTTTAAATTGTTTACCAGTAACCACATGTAGAAAATGGAGTGGGGTCCATGATGCACACATACAATTCAGACCCCCACTCCTCTCTCTCTCTCTCTCTCTCTCTCTCTCTCTCTCACACACACACACACACACACACACACACACACACTTACCTGTACTGCTCCTAGCAGAGGTCATGACTGGTCTAGTTGATGTTCCAGGACTCACAGTGGTGGTGGAGCCTCCAGAAGTGTTTATGGTTCCTAGCACCAAGAACAAATTGATAGTTGAGGACCTGATTGTTTTTCTTATTTTACTGTGAATAGTTTAGAAGTTCAGAAAATGAAAATGGAAAGTTATGATCTACCAGCACTTCGCAGCACTGTGACACCATTCAGTCAAACCCAAGAGAAAAAAGGAGCTCTCTATTCAGCAGGGCCCAGACATGAGCTATTGGACCATTATCCGAGCCTATTGTGTCCCACCTGAACTTGTGGCTCCAGTGCTTGCTTTTCCAGGAGTGCTGGCACCTGCTGTACCAGGGCTTGATCCAGACGATGCCCCAGGTGAGCCTTATGTTGATCAAGTGGAAAAACATTAGACTGAGATTCATTGAAGCTATAATCTTTCATTAAAGGACTATTGAGCCTGTTTACCTTTTTGTTAGAAATGATACATATACACACAAACATAACTGGATTGTGAGATTCCAGATCTTCGTAAATCATACCATTCTTACTATGAATTTATTCTGTTAATGTTTTTCCTTTGAGAAAAAGCAATCTTTTTGATTTCTTAAAATTCAGCCTTGAGTGTTCTTGTCTCTTCTCATGCCCATAATACAATAGATACAGCTCCCACATTTCCTTTCTGTCCTGCCTATTATTTTGTGTTTGTATCTTATGCAAATGCAGTGTCTGCCCTTTCCGAATAGAAATTGTTACTTCCTGCCATCAGTTCATTCAAAATTGTCCTTGATCACGTTTCATTACCCTCATATCCCCACTCATGGTGCCGCTGCGCTCACCCTAATAGTTGTGCTATTTTCACACTTATAGTCCTGCTGTGCTAACACTAATGGCCATGTTATGTTCACACTCATGGTTCTGCTCTACCTAAAAGAATAACGTTCACTTTGGCCCTGAAAACTGGGCAATAGGAGTGTCAACGTGTAGTCATTTCTCTCTGGTGATATTATTAATAGCCAGTATAATTGCAACCCTGTGTATTTTAAGCATGCTCCCTACAGCCCTCCTGTTATACTATACTCTTTACTTGCACTGGCGTGCAAGCCCTGTTGGAATGGTAATTGCAGAGCTGTGCTCCCTGGGTTTGCTGCCTTCATCACCAATAGGTGGGAGTACTGTAGAGCCTACTGTCACCAATTTTAAAAAGTGACATTTAAAATTATGCTAAATGTATTAAACCCATTCTCATTAACATTCTCATTAACATGCAAGGCAGAAAATACTATTGCTTAATTTTATCAGATGTGGAAAAAAAAAAGCACAGCCCTGGTACACATTGGTCAATGAAACCCATACTCAAACAGTGCAGGCCTAGATTTTCTACCCAAACCTCTTATTCCCAAGCTATGTGCACAGAACAATAATTTATAAACATTCCAGTTTGCAGTTTAGCCTTTATACCTTTATATTACAAATTAGGAATTGAGATTAAATAATGAAAAATTTAAAAAGTCACAGTACATGTTAAAACACAATTTTGGAATAACATGGACCCAGGTGACCTTATTTTTAATAGCTGTTGATGTGGTCCTTGTTGTTTAGATGGAATTTTCATAGATAACTTTGTAGTCTCTGACACTTGGACCTTTTGAGCACTCTTCATGTTGTGTAGTAGCGTTATTGAGATGAAACAGAGAGCAGGCTGTGTAAGCATCTATGGAAAGAGGCATTTCATGTATTTCCTGCTTTTTCCTAAATACAAGGCTGCGTCACTTCTGTCTTCATTGGTACCTTTGATTGTAGCTGGGAATCTTCCATTTTTCTCTGATATGGTACATTAAAAATACCTATCTTTAAAAATATTCATGAGAACTTAAACCAGTTACCAGCTGAATCTTCCAACAGCAAAATGATACACATGACAGCAACTTTTAAAAGACTAAAGATGTGACCAGTCAATGACACTGAGGGAGGAATCATATTCATCAGCTTCCCTGGACGTTTTCTTTTTGTGAAGAAAATATTTGTCTTTGCTAATATTTGTCTGATCCTATACTAGGAATAGTACTGTTCTGATCATCATATCTGAAACAAGGAATTGGGCAGGGCCAGGGTTCTTTGCTCTAAAATTTAGTTTTCTGATGTGCTTCCAGGACTTGTGACACTGGGCCTCAGTACTGGTTGTGCCTAGATGTCTAACTAGTGAAGAAATGGGAGCTGAAGTCTCAGGAGAACCTGAGAGAATAATAATAAAGATTTCCCATTTTAAGTCTATGTGGACTTTGGTTCCTGTAGGTGGCCTGACCCTCCAATCATTTGTTACATGGGAACTGAATTATTATAGGAGATTGTGGTTTAGTTACACTATGGATATATCTTTATGAGGGAGTTTTTCATGCCACTTAAATTCGTAGATGAATGTCAATTGTTGTGACTTAAAAAATGTCTTGTTTGAGGGTGACTTTCCCTTTGACAAAAGCCATGACATCTAAAATGCATCCTCTACTCCTGAGTCAGCTTCAGGAAGTCTCTCTTTATTCTGTGAGAATTCAGTTGTTTCACCAAAAGATTGCCTACTGGTCCCTTTTAAAGTGGATAATAAATCAGCACCATGGTCTATGGTAAAGTGAAACATATGTCCTGCACTCTTATCTTAACGTAGCTCTCATTGATTTATATCCATGTCTTCATTTCTTGTTCACAGAAAATTTAGCCAAGAGAATCATGTATATTCATCAGCTTCCCTGGACGTTTTCTTTTTGTGAAGAAAATATTTGTCTTTGCTAAAAATCATTTCTTTAAAAAGCCCTCCAGACATTTGAACCATGTTGTTTGCAACCCAGACAGTATTTTGGAAGCTACCTTAAGGATTTTAGCAGTATGCAGACCAGCTATTTAGGGATGCTGATATCATAGTTCTGTGAGATTCTCCAGTATATATCTTCAAAATTTTCCGTGTTTCAACTAATAGCCAAGACTGTAAAATTAAACCCTCTCTATTACTCTTGCAAAATACTGCAAGCAGAATTCTGAACTTGTTAATTCCCCATCAGTATTTGCAGGGTGTCTATGCAGTTTTCTATGATTAGAGAGGATCTAATCTATCCCTCCCCTAGTTACAGGCCAGCTGTAGATCAGCAATAGAACTCCTTCACCCCAGTCTCTCATATTCTTTTCAATTCTTTAGCATGGCAGAACACCATGGATGAGGATAACTACCGGAAGAATTTGACACCTGAAGGCTTTGTGAATTCTCCCATTTGCTTACTTGGTTCTGTGCTGACAGAGGTGGATGATTTGGCTGGGGCCACTGAACCAGCAGTGGTGGTCCATGCAGAATCTAAAAACAAACAAACAAACAATAGATGGTGTCCAACATGTGTTTTGTCATTGTTAACCCCAAATAGTTGGGAGTTTACAGAAAAAGGTATATCCACATTATGTTCCTTGATCCTCATTTTGTCCCAGTTTAATCTCATTTAATAGCTCAGTATGTTCTATAACATTGCGTGTATAGGAGTTTCTAAGTTACCACATACATCTGTGGACTTACCAGTATCCAGGGCTCCTGTTCTTCCTGTCCCAGGGGTGCTGCTAACAGTTGCTTCTGAGATTATTCCAGAGGATGCTTTGGGTGTGCCTACCATGGAAAAAATGTTAGCTTGAGAAAACACACAGGAAATTCTACCTGTGGATGGAACTTGAAATAAGCTTGCTTTTTCACACCTATGATGTAACTATTTCATCAGCTACATGGGAACATAGCAAGGATTATTCATACAGCCACTAGCATGGAGAGCTATTTTCCAAGATAAGTGATGTGCATCAGGTAGTCCTAGTATTATACTAAATGAGTAATGTATTTGTCAGCAATAAAATACTTCTACACACACAATTCAAGTTTAAACTATAAATGACTGACTTATCTTTCCAGAACAGTCTTCACACTTGATAAGCTTGGTGTCGTACTCTACTTTGTTTCTAGACTAATTATTCCTCTCCTTGTACCTAAATACATAGTTTAGTTTTTCCCTTTCCAAGTTGTAGTTGAGTGAGACATGCATATACTTGTAGATTACTTCCTTTGCCAAACTGAAATTTGACTCTGCTTTTAAGATATACACTAAGATTTAGGGTACATAGCTGATCTTTTGAATACTTGACAGAGCATGAGCAACAATGGTCCCAGGTCTGTGATGGAATCTTAAGCAGTACTTAAGATCACAAGTCTACTGCTGTGCTCTCACAGTACCTGTTCCAGATGTGGTCTTTCCAGCTGCAGTAGTGTCTGCATCTGTTCCTCCTCCTGTTCCTATGGGAAGGAGAATGGAAGTTAATATGTACAGATAGCTGCACTAATCTTTAAGTGCATCCTCTCCTTTCATACATGTGCTTAGATTTTATAGTGGTTTTGGTCCTGTCTCGATCCAATGGCCAAACCATGTGCTGTGCCCTCCACAGCCCCTAAAGAGGCCTTGTCTGACCTGCTGGTGTAACAGTGCTGGCCGTCCCAGTGCCTGGTGTTCCAGGTGAGCTTCCTTTGCCTGCTACTGTGGAGGTTTCCACAGATCCCTCTGTTGAACCTGGTAAGCAAGAGTAGTGGATTAAACTGTGGTATGTCATCCGAAGGGCCCTTAGGAAAATAACTAAGCTTTCAATGGGCTGTATTTTTACCGACTTTACCGCAATATTCAATAGTTTTAAAGAAATCTACATTTAAGTTATTCGGGTACATGTTTGGAATTACCAGAGATTTCTGGGCTTGTGGCTCTGGTTGCTTGTGCCGTGGGTGTGCTGTCTTCCCTATCAGTCGATATATGTCTTGTGGTAACTCCTATGTTAATTGATGAGGAAATAACTATTATAAATTCATTGGACAAGTATACATATTCTAGTGTCAAAAATCCCCTTTATCAATCAAATTGTTCCTGCTGATTGGATATAATTCAGTGTCCTAAGGAAGGTTACTTTACTATTATACAACACATCCAAGAGCCAAATTCAAGCATCTAGCTTCAGCAAACTCAAGCACATGTGCCAGAGACTAATCTAGCATGCCTAAGTTGTCATAGATTGATGATTCAAAATGTTTAAGTGTGAAGAGAGAAGGCAACACTTGTTCTGGAATATCATTTTAACTAGAGAGATGTGTTACATTTGTTTATGCTGGAAAATACTACTTTAACTATGTGAAATTGTGTTACAGTTGTTTCTGCTGCCTGTTAAGGATATAAAGGTGTGTTACCTTTGTTAATGCTGAATTCATTTAGTTATATAACGATGTATTGCATTTGCTTCACTGTGCCTGCCTAAGGCACCTGACTGCTCTAATAAAAAGCTGAATGGACAACAGCTACACAGAAGACGATAGGGAAGGCCAGCAGGCAGAGAGAATAAATAGGAGGAGAAATCTAGGTTCAAGAAGAACAAGGGGGTGAAAAAGAAAGAGAACACGGAGAAATAAAGGGACCCCAGGGAGAAATAGAGGGACCCTAGGGAGAAATAGAGGGACCCCAGGTTCAGAGGTCAGACAGCCTCCTGCCAACTAGATAGAAACAGCAGGAGACTATGACATCTGAAAGAAAGAAAGGTAAAAAGTGCTGAGGCAAAATATAGATAAAAAGAAACAGATTAAAATAAGAGCTAAGATAAGGCCAAACATTCATGAGTAATAATTAAGTCTCTGTGTCTGACTTGAGAGCTGGCTGGTGGTCTAAAAGAAAGCCTGGTACAAACACTATTCTGCTACAACACAAATCTGTGGACAACAGTGAGATAATAGGCCCTCATGTGGACGTGTATTTTTTTCTAAGAACTTAAGCTCTACTTTGTATCTCAACACATTCTGAACCAGTAAAAGACACAGAACGGACACCTAAGGTTTACAAAACAGACTCCATAAAGTTATGTGGAAAAGTGGTGGATGGGAAAGGGGCCTAGAGAAGGGCACACATGTGACCAAAACTATTGTATAAAGTTCAAAAAAGTTAAAAGTATTTTTTATAAATAAATAAATACACTAATTGCATCTGAAGAGATAGAGATATTAGGTGGCTTAGACATAACCTGCTCTTTCAGAGGACCTGAGTTTGGTACACAGTACTCAGAGACAGGTGTCTCACAACCATTTCTAACTCTAATTACAAGAGAATCCCACGTATCTGGCCTCTGTGGGCAACACACCAACAATCATTCACCAGCTACTCCCCACACCACACACACACACACACACACACACACACACACACACACACACACACACACAATTTAAAGAAGAAATAAAAATCCTTAAAATTACCTTTGATAGAAGCTCTAATTTCAATGAATCTGCCAAGGTTCCTCCATGAATAGTGGATTAATATCTCTAGTGGATTCTTTCATCCAACTAGCATTGCATGCATACAATGTCCTCATCTTATATTCCACAGCTTCATAAATTGTAAAGAGCCCTCAAATAACCATGGCTATAAGCAAACTCGAAGCAGATCACAGTCACATCAAACTCCCCAAGACTCTTAGTACTAATGTTATAGAATAGGCTAAATAGCTCTGATCCCTAACCATTCCTTGCCATTCTACATCAGTCTCTACACACAAAAAAATGGGCTTTGTTGACACACTTTGGTCAGACATCCCTCTCCACTTTTCCCAGACTCTGCTCAGACAAGTTGTGCATTGTCTAGCGGGTGTTCCATGGATTGAATTGGTGGCGCCAACTAACATACTTCTGGTCCCTAGAGCCAAGAAGGTTGGCAGTCTTGAGGATATTTATGGTCTGCTACCACTACTGTAAATATTCATACAAATTCTATTAGACCGAAGACAGCACTTCTCTTCTGGCCCTCCTAAAACCTTTATTCTGTTCCAGATTGAGTTAGTTGGTACAAGTGAGCAGACTATAAGGAGGGCATTGAGGATAGGGGCTCAGTCATCACCCCAGTGAATTAAATCTCACCAGAACTTGTGGCTCCAGTGCCTGCTTCTCCAGGAGTACTGACACCTGCTGCTCCAGAGGTTGATGCCGATGATGCCCTGGTTGAGCCTGGTACTGATCAGTGGGGAAAAGGCCACACAAGACAATATGCAGTTAGATAATTTCTTAAAGTGTTAAGATCCCTACTTCGTTAAAACAAGGAAGAATCTGTCTTCAAACATCACTAGGGGGTGATACTCTTGATCTCATTTAATCCTTTAATTCTTACTATGCTTTCTGTCCATTAGAATATTCATCTTTTCAAAATTAGACTTGCGATAGATCACTTAATATTCAGCATCTAATTATCTTGTCTTTCCTCAGTCTTAACGCCGTTCGCAAAGTTCTTCTTTGTTTTGCTTCTTATTTTGGGTTTCTATCCTCTATTAATATAAAATCTGACATTTCTGAAAAGAAGGGTGAGAAGATAAACATATTCCTTCCTTTTTCTATATTCCATTCAGTATCATATAGAGTATTGAAATACACTAAACATTTGGGTTTATTTTTTGTATTTACAGCAATTGGCATCAAATGGCAAACTGTGAGACAATTCCCAGGAAACCAGGAGACCTCTGATGAAATTATGAACACCACATTCACAAATCTACTGCCTCAGTTTCCCTCTGCTGAACAGCCTTAGTACCTGTTTCTCCTGGTGTGCTTTCATCAGCAATTCCAGTAGTGGCTGCAACTGTTCCTTCTCTTGTTCCTATGGAAAGAAGAATGGGGTTTAATAGATAAAGATGTCTACAAATGAAGTCTGTCAAGACATTTTAGGCTTTCATATTTACAATGTCATCTTTATGGGTCTCCATGCATAACTAAATGCTGACCCCAGCCCTGAAGAAGCTGTCTGACCTGGTGTTATAACAGTGCTGGTGGCCTCAGTGCCTGGTATTTCAGGTGAAGCTCTCTTGCCAGATCCAGAGCTGGTTCCCACAGATCCTCCTGTTGAACCTGGAAAACAAGAGCAATGGTTTCTACTGTGCTGCTGCTTTGAAGGGGATTCTGGGAAATGCAATCAAACTTTCAGTGGTCTGCATTTCCAAGTTAAAAACAGCCTTCATAATTTCCTGTTTGGACATATTTAAGCCATGCTTGGAATTATCTGAGATTCCTAGGGTGGTCGCTGCAGTGCCTTGTTCCCTGGGTGTGCTGGCTTCTCCCTGAATAGGCATTGGCATAAAGGCACTTCCTTCCCTTACTAATGAGAATATAGCACCTGCTCACCTGATTGGTCTCCAGGCTGGGTGGATCCACTGCTGGGGGCTCTACTTGTTTCACCAGCTGATGGTGCAGTGCTCCCTTTCAGAGTAAACAGAAATGGATATTAGGACCTCTCATAAAGTTCATCATGAAAAATCTGCTCTCTGATTTCACATCTCTTCCATATATTCCTTTTCACTTTTTCTTTTCCAACTCAATAGTTCCAACATTTGATCATAAAGTATATGCAGCTTTAGAATAATTGTAAATTATCCAATATTTATTGGAAGCATTTTAGCTTGTCATTTATTTCTTTATTTAATGTCCCTAAGCTGGGCTCAGTGCTTCTGAAGTGAGGTTGCACACTGGAAAGTATTGGCCCCTTTAAAACACTTTGTCACACAGATACAAACTCAATGAATCTGAAGGTACTTCCATTTATATTCCAAAGCGATCACTAGAGATTTTCCTATCTAAGCCCCATTACAAGTCACATTCCCATTTTAATAATCAAAGACTCACAA
>PVIU01033629.1:0-12197 GCA_004026605.1 Ondatra zibethicus
GAGGTGCTGAGAAGGTGTTTGGGTAGAATATTCTATAGATATCTATTAAGTCCATTTAAGCCATAACATCTGTTATTTCCCTTATTTCTCTGTTAAGTTTCTGTCTGGCAGATCTATCTGTTGCTAAGACTGGGGTGTTAAAGTCTTTCACTATTAGTATGTGGGGTATGATATGTGCTTTAAGATTAATATTTTTTTTGCAGTGTGGGTGCTCTTGTATTTGGTGCATAAATGTTCAGAACTGAGACTTTATCTTGATGGATTTTTCCCTGTGATGAATATGAAATGTCCTTCCTTGTCTCTTTGAATTAATTTTAGTCTGAAGTCTATTTTGTTAGATATTAGGATAGCTTCACCTGCTTGTTTCTTAGGTCCATGTGATAGAAAAAAACTTTTCCCAAACCTTTACTCTGAGGTCTTTGTGGTTGTGTTGTGTTTCTTGTATGTAGCAGATGGATGGCTCCTGTTTTTGTGCCATTCTCTTAGCCTGTGTCTTTTTATATGTAAATTGTATTCATTGATATTAAGAGACACTAATGGCAAATGATTCTTAATTCCTATTAGATTTGGTTTTGCTGTTGGTGATGGTAATATTTGTTTCCCTTCTTTGAATTTTGATGGTGTGAAGTGTTCTTTTGCCTGTGTTTTTGTGGGACTTCCTTGAGTTGCAGTTTTCCTTATAGTACTTCTAGGGCTGAATTTGTGACTAGATATTATTTAAATCTGGTTTTGTCATGGAATATCTTGTTTTCTCTACCTAAGGTAATTGAAAGCTTTGCTGGGTATAATAGTGTGGGCTGGCATTCTTAGTGTCTGCAGAATGTCCAGGACCTTCTGACTTATGAGTTTCCATTGAGAATTCGAGTATAATTTTGATTGGTCTGCCTTTATATGTTGCTTGGCATTTTTTCCTTTGCTTAATATTCTTTGTTTATTCTGTATGTGTAGTGTTTTGATTATTATATGGCGAGGGGATGTTTTTAATATTGGTGCTGTCTATTTTGTTATTCTGTAAGCTTCTTTTACCTTCATTTGCATATCATCCTTCTTTAGGTTGGAAAGTTTTCTTCTATGACTGTTGAATATATATGACTGTGTCTTTGAACTGGAATTCTTCTCCTTCTTCTATCCCTATTATTCTTAGATTTTGTCTTTTCATGATGTCCCAGATTTCCTGGATGTTTTGTTTTAAAAGTTTGTTGGATTTAACATTTTCTTTGATCAATGAATCTATTTTCTCTATCATATCTTCAACTCCTGAGAGTCTCTCTTCCATATCTTACATTTTCTTGGTTATGCTTACATCTGTAGTTCCTGTTCATTTACCCAGATTTTCAATTTCCTGAATTCTCTTAGCTTGTATTTTCTTTATTGTATCTATTTTAATTTTCAGTTCTCGAACTCTTTTCTTCACTCATTTGATTGTTCTTTCTTGGTTTTCCTGGCTTTCTTTAAGGGGGTTTATTGACTTCTTCCATTTTTTTTGTCTTTTCCTCCATTACTTTAAGGGAAAATTTCATTTCCTTTTAAGAGATTCAGTCATCTTCATAAGGTTATTTTTAAGGTTGATTCTTCTGCTTCATCTACATTTGGATGTTCAGGCCTTGCTGTTGTAGAACCACTCATTTCTGGTGGTACCATATTGGGCTTTATGTTGTTGAATGTATTCTTACACTGCTGTCTACCAATCTCTTCCTCTAAGAGGTGCAGGTGGGGCCTGTAGCTCCAGGGGTCACTCTTCCTCCAATCAGTGAAGGTGGGGTCTGTGGCCCTAGTTGCCACTCTTCCTCTAGGTACAGGTAGGGCTAGCCTCTAGAGTCTAGGGCCTAGAAAGCAGGGCTGCTCAGTCAGGAGCTCAGACTCTTTCTTCTTCTTGCAGGTGTAGGTGGGGCTGTGGGTCGTGTGGTTGTTAATGTGACAGGGGCATGGTTGGGTGGGAGGATGGAGAAGATGCTGCTGCCTGGTCATCGGGCCTGTGGTAGATAGGGGTTGAGCACAGGATGTGCACCTGGGCACTAGGGTTTAGAGAGCAGGGCTCTCCAGGTGTAGTTGCAGGCATCTCTGTACACCTTTCCTTACTTCTTACTCTGGCTTGCTGTGTAGTTGGGTAGCTGGCCTCTGGTGTCTTCTTTCTTTCTCCTTTCCTTCATCCTTGATATTCTTCCCAACTTTCTCCTATTTATTCTCTCTGCCTGTCAGCCCTGCCTATTGTTTTCCTGCAGAACTATTCAACTCTTTATTAGACCAGTCATGTGTTTTAGGCAGGCAAAGTAACAAAGCTTCACAGAATTAAACAAATGTAACAAAAGAATGCAAACCATTTTTGCATCATTAAACAAATGTTCCACAGCATAAAACAATGTAGCACATCTTGAACTAATATTTTATAACACAGCTCCAAAAAACATGGATCATGGAAGGGAATTATCTCCACAAGTTAACAATGTAAATCCACTTTAGCTAGTGGTCAAAGAAACTGTGAAAAGATTTTAAAACTGATAAAAATAATGTAAAGTTTTATGAAATAAATGTTAAGATTATTTATAACTAAATATTTAGATGGAAATTAAACAGAGTGAATACTTATCTTATACTAGAGATAGAATTAGGTTATTAAATAAAATAACTTCTATATATTTACACTGAAAGAAAGGTTACTGATATTGACAGATATTCATTGTGTGGGTTTTATAAACAATTATCTTTTGAGTGGACCATGTAGTTTGACTGCATTCACTTCCCATAACCTCTCCTTTCATTCTCTTCCCCTATTATCCTTTGTCTTTTCACTATTACCCTTCCTTTCCACAGACTCCTGCTTTCATGTCATATATGAAATACATACATATAGTTTATGCATCTATAAAAAGCTACAATCCACAAATGAGAGAAAAGTTGCTGTTTATCTTTCTAAGGCTGGCTTATTTTGCTTTTATGTTGATGACCAGTTGCATCCATTTTCTAGCAAATTCATTCTACTTTACTATTATTTGTGGATTATTCTTTATGGATGAATAAAATTTCATTTTCCTGATCCATTCATCTGTCAATGGATATCTAGACTGATTCTATAGGTTGGTTTGCTAATGATGCTATAATGCACACGAATTGCAAGTATCTCTGTGGGACATTAACTTAGAATCCTTTCTGTGGTGAGGTGCACTGTGGATGTGCTAGATTTCAGTCCACCAACAGCACCTAAAGATACCCCTTTCATTGCAAAATTGCCTTCATTTGTTGTCATTCCAAATAAGGTGAGATGGAATATCAATGTAGTTTTAATTTTTACTTTCTTCATGGCTATGGATGTTAAGCATTATTTTTCATGTGTTTATGGGTATTTGTACTTCATTTTTTAAGACTTTATTAGTTCTTTTGAAATTCATACAACATGATTTGATCATATTCACTCCATCCCTTAACTCCTAGCAGATCCAGCCCTCTTCTCTACTCATTCTTTGTGTTCTATTTTTGTTGCTATTGTTTGGTGGTTTGTTTGGTTGTTTTCGATGTTGGAAATTTTATGTTTGTTTGGTTGCTTTTGTGGTTCTCTGGTTGCCTGTTATTGATTATTAAGGAGCATAGTGTGAATATATACATTTATGAAATGCAGGCTGACTATTAATACTGGCACTGAGAAGACAAGACCAATTCAATTCTTCAGAAAATAGCATTATCTCCTGGCTTAAGGTCTGGCTTCTCACTCCCCACTAATAGTTTACCCAGGTAATGATATTTGTTTTGTTTAGATAAAATAAAAGAATAGGAAGAATGTGGGAATATTGGAAACAAAAGAACTTCCTCATCCTGGAGTCTGATTGCAGTCTCTTTTCGGTGCAGAATGATGAGTTCCAGTACAATGTGTCAACATTTGATATGAAGGTCACTACCACAGATAGGATTCCTCTCATTTTTAGGTATTTGCTATTAAAACACCAATGAATAAGACTTAACACTCCGAAATATATCACTTTAAGTAGGTTTCATCCCTTTTTCTGAACAATTTCTGGGAATCTCAGACAGGATTAACTTTTGAGAACTATTCCTACCAGGATGTGTGAGCACAAACTTTCCACCCAAGGGGAGGTCCTGGGAGTTGCCCTGCCTGGACGAGAGTGGGCATGTGAAGAAGGGGAAAAGGGGATGGCTCCCTTCAATATGGCCTCAATAGAAACAAGTGTCCTAAAACCATGGATCACACATGTCCCAGCCATATTAACAAATATTTGTCTTCTCTATGACAAATATTGATAGAGCTTTTCTTTAATATATTAAATAATTTGCAGCACTCATATCTCTCTTTTTGCATCCCTGGGTTCAACTATATGTTCCAAAGTAACCATCCTGTAACTTCATTAAAGCTTATAAGGAACCCATAAAATATATAGCTTCAAAACCCACCCAAATCCTATATACAGGACTATTATAAGAACTATGAAGTGTGATGTTACTTTGAGAAGACTGTACCCACACTTAAGTATATCTTACTTTCTGCCCTTTTTAAGAAACTTACACTCATGCTCTGAGGACTGTCTTTTCTTATATGTATGAAATATATAATATATATTATGAAAACATCATATATCAACTCTAACTATGCTTTATAGGGATTTGTTTGCATATTTTTTTTTGCTTTGAAGCCAAGAATAACGGTTTTGCTGAGATAATGTCTATTGAAGATTAGAGATTTCCACAATTTTCTGTGAGTGATAAGTTGAGCTGTGCTCATTTCCTGTGCTCCTTGCCTCTAACTTTTAAGGCAGAACACTGCAGGGAAGACAGTAATAATTAGAAGATCAGTAATGAGTGTACAACAAGAATGGGAAGAAATGCTTCAGTTTCAAATAGCTTCTTTGGAGCTGGTAGTACATGGACACAGATTTCCAAAAAAGATATTCTGGGGAAGCAGGTATATAATTGTTTACATGGGATGCAATCAACAAGTAACTGGTCTAGAATTTAAATGACAAAAATAATAGTGAAAAATATTAAGGAAGGAATGTTGTTGTTCTTTATAAAATAGTTCTTAGAGGAATTGATAAGAAGACAATGGTTTGAGTTGGTTTCTTCTCAATTTAGTTTTCATTTGTGTGTGTGTGTGTGTGTGTGTGTGTGTGTGTGTGTGTGTGTATACATGGAATGGATATGAACACGAGTGCAGTTCCCTTTGGAGGCCAGAGAGGGAGCTGGAGTTACAGTAGTTATATGCAATTTGACATAGATGCTGAATTTGGATCCTCTGCAAAAGAAATAGGTGTCTTAATTATTGAGCTATTTCTTCAGCCCCAATTAAATTAGTTTAGAATTTGAGGCTTTTTAATGACACCATGGCAAAGTCAGATTGTTCTACTCTAGTTCTTTAGGTATGGGGAATAGTGGTAGGAGTATAATGTTTAGGTACTCAATAGATCTTTATGAACCTTTTCACTTACTCCTACTCTCTGTGTCATTGCTGTTGCTGTGCACACAAATAATAAGACTTGCACATTAGGAAAAATTCTCATAAGGACAGTTACGAAATTTTCTTGCAATTCAACACTTTTTCAAGAGCCCATGTATAAATCATGTTATAGCTAAAAAAAATGCCATGTTGATATTTAGAAAAATATCTCTATATCCACAGAGGCAGGCAATAGAGACAATCTAGGAATTCCAAGAACACCTATCATGGGAAAAAATATTTCTTCCCTTTCCCAGTAAGATGGCACTGAACATCTACCTATAGATAACTTGTGTTCAGGCATCTGGGTAGTAGGAGAAATTTTACACATATATATGTATATGCACATGTATACAATGTATATGTATATGATGCATGTATATCTAAATCATCAATATATATGGATTTACTTTAGTATGAATTTTGATCCATTGATACAAATTTAAGAATAATTTTGCTACACTTAGCACTGTTTGTTGGCTCAGGTGTATTTCTAGATAGTTCTAATATTTTAAATTAACCCATTTCTATTAGTCTATGTATTGCCATGTAGCTGTGGTATTACCTCATTCTCTACATGTCTTGTTTCCTCAGCAGCTGACTGGTGTCTCTTTGACTCTTCCTCTATCTATCTATCTATCTATCTATCTATCTATCTATCTATCTATCTATCTATCTATCTATCTATCTATCTCTGTTCAGATTTCCTGCTGGCTTTCTGCTAAGTCATTGGTCAAAGCAAATTTATTCATCAACTAATAAAAGCAACACATATAGAGAAAGACATCCCATATTATCTCCCCTTTTCTGTCCAATTAAAAAGGAAGGTTTTAACTTTAACATAGTAAACTTACATAGACAAAACAGTTGTCAAGCAATAATTATAATATTAGTCCATTTATATTTGGCAAACTAAGGAAAATACTCTATTATCTATCCTATCTTTTTGAGTCTAATGTTTTATATCTAATTTATCTTTTATCATAATAAAGGAAAACTTTATTTATAACTATCTAGTCTTGAACTCCATCAAAGACCCCAGGATATAACATTACCTAGGTAAACAGGATGTGCATTGGAAGCAACTTCAAAAACTCTAGAATTGACATAGACATTTCTCTCCCTGAACAGTCACCCAAAGTTTTTCTATAATGTTGGGGCATTTATCTCAGCCTACAGTCTGTATCTGACAGACTTTTCCATGAAGCAGAAAATTTGAAGATCTGTTCTGCACTGTACTGGCAAAGTTCATCAGTTGCTTTTTCTGTGTCCTGCAGAATGTCTGACAGTTTCTTCTGTGAAGCCAAAACCCTAAAGGACCATCCTGTCCTTTTGAAAGTTCAGCAGTCACTTTTCTGTGGGTCCTGCATGTTCAGTTCATACAGCTTATAATCAAGCAGTCCAGGCAAGAGCAGTTTCTTACCCAAATGTCTAGTCTTGTCACATTGAAGCCAAATTCTGTAATGAGTTTCTTCAGTGCTCGTCAACCTCTCTGAAGCAATTGCTGATGCCAGAAGTAGACATGTCTCACTGTGAAGAAAAGTCTAGGTCCTTAAAACCTTTTAAATGATGTATTCTGCTGGTCTTTGAAGTGTTAAAAGATTATCTATCTAACCGAAATATCTAGAAAACCTAACTAACATGACTAAAAGTTTGATTATTATAGATGACTAGCTATTAATCTGTATTTCTTAATTATACATTACATTTTTATATGAAATGTATAAAAGCAATAACTTAAACAAGGATAGAAATATATATATAGTGTTGTTGTGAGATGCCACTTGTTTATTCCCAGCTGCACAGACTCCTGAAATAACCATACAGAAACTGTATTAATTGAATCACTGCTTGCCCTATTAGCTCTAGCTTCTTATTGGCTAGCTCTCACATATTAATTTAACTAATATCTATTAATCTGTGTATTGCCATATGACTTTGGTTTATCTGCAGGGTTCAGGCTCATCTGTCCCTGGTGGGGGCTACATGGCATCTCCCTGACTCTTCCTTCTTTCTCCCAGCACTCAGTTGACTTTTCCACACCTATCCCTAGTCTACCCTGCACAGGCCCAAGACAGTTTCTTTATTTATCAATGGTATTCACAGCATACAGAGGGGAATCCCACAACACATCCCATTTTCTGTCTAAATAAAAATGAAGGTTTTAACTTTAACATAGTAAAATTACATATAACAAAACAGGTATCAACCAAAAATTACAGTTATAATATTTACATCTACTTTATCTTTTATCGTAACTAAAGAAAACTATAATTATAACTGTCTATTCTCCAACTTCATCAAAGACTCCAGAAGGATATAATATTACTTAAATAAATAGGATGTACATTGTAAGCAACTTCCAATACTCTATAATTGACAGAGACATCTCACTACCTGGATAGTTACCCAAAGTTCTTCTGTAATGTTGGAGCATCCATCTTAACCCTACAGGCCTATAGTATCCAGCAGACTTTTCCATGAAGCAGGACATTTCAAAGACAGTTCCGCCTATATTGGCAGTTTGTCATTCACTCTTTTCTGTGTCCTTCAGAATATCTGGCAGACTCTTTCATGAAGCAGGAACCCCATAGGACCATCTCAGCTTTAAACACGTCTAGCAGTCATTTCTCTTTGGGTCCTGCATGTTTAGTTCATATAGCACAACATCATACAGTCTAGGCAAGAGTAGTTTCTTGTCCAAATGGCTAGAAACCTCCATGAGGAGCCTCTTTGATGCTCATTGTTCTCTTAAAGTAGATTGGTGCTGCTAGGAGCAGATGTATCTCACTGTCATGAAAAGTCCTAAGTTCTTAAAACATTTTAAATGCCATATTCTGTTAGTCTTTGAAAGGTTTGAAGAATATCTATGTAACTGAAATATATCTCTATATATCTAGAAAACCTAACTGACATGACTATAAGCTTGACTATTATAGATGATTATCTATTAACCTATATTTCTTAATTATGCATTAGATTTTCAAATGAGCTGCAAAAACACAATACCTTAAACAAGAGCAGATATATAAATATAACAAAATTGACCTTAAATTTGTATCAAAAAACCAAGATCCATGCCAATGCAAAGTATCCATCTCTATGGCATAGCCCCCTTTAAATGTAAAGAAATACTTATAAACAATATTTGGGAATATGGACATAGTTCTTTCCAAACTGCTTCCTCTTTTTTGTTGGGTAAAGTATTTTTGGGGTGTTCTTAGCAACCTTTCAGGGGGTCTTGGTCCATCAAACCACATTAATCTGGAATTAATCCACAGGTTCTCATCTTCTGTGGAAACAAAAGCAGCAGTTCTTTTACAAAGCAACATATGCTTAGACTCATGCTTTAAAATCAAGATACCTTTAAAGTATATGTTGTTTTATCTTAGCTGTCCCCAGAACCAAATGTTTCTACAGTCAAAAAGTTCAATGAAAACACAATAATATACATAATCCAGACTCTCTGTGTATATTCTACCTTTATTTGGCTTATTTTTCTTTATTCCTATTACTTTTTTACAACTTTACTCTGTCTCTTTAAAGACTTTGTTTTATTTTTTAAAAACCATTTACTTTTTTTATAACTCTCTATATTCTTTTCCTTCTCCCTCCCAAGCCTACACATATTTATCCAACACTCTGACCCACTTAGAGGTCTTTTATGTCTGAATCTGTCCTATTGGGTTTCTGAAGTCCTTTTCTGTCCAGGAGCACTTCTTAAAATGCTAAGCTGTGGCATAACTAGGGCCAAGCCTGCTTTGCCTTTCAGCTCTTCCCAGTCCAAAATGTTGGAGGCATGTTCACTGCCTCTGCAAGCCACACACAGTGCCCCAGTTCCAAGTATGCAGTGGGTCTATGTTCTGCCATTAAGTAGTTTATAACATGTTGCTCATAAATTCCATTTAATTGCTTTTCTTAAATTATCCCTTCTTTGCTGCATATCCAACTCCAGTTCCCCCCGCCTTCCCCTTCTCCTGTCCCCCATTCCCACCCCTCCGTCCACTCATCAGGGCCTTCCTTGGGGAGTCAACAAAGTCTGGCATACCACCAAGCCCCTCCCCCCATATCAAGGCTGAGCAAAGTATTTCATCATAGGGAATGGGTTACAAAAACCAGTTCATACACCTGGAATAAGAACTGGTCCTACTGCCAGGAACTACCACCCTAACAATCAAACCCATTAACTGTCACCCATGTTCAGAGGGTCTAGTTTGGCCTCATGCAGACTCCTCAGCAATCATTGGGAGTTTGTGAGCTTCTACTAGCTGGGGTCAGCTGTCTCTGTGGTTTTCCCAATTATGGTCTTGACTCATGATATTTGCTCATATATCTCTCTTCCCTCTCTTCAGCTGAACTCCACGAGTTCAGCCCAGTGCTTGGCTGAGTCACTGCATCTGCTTCCATCAGTTACTGGATGAAGGTTCTATGATGACAATTAGGGTAGTCACTAATCTGATTATCAGGGAAGACCTATTCAGGTACCTACTCTGCTACTACTAGTAGTCTTAGCTGGAGTTATCCTTGTGGATTCCTTGGAAATTACCTAACCCCATAATGACTCCCTCTATCAAGATATCTCTTCCATTGCTCTTCCCCTTCATCCCTTCCCAACTTGGCCTTCTTGATTCCTCCTGTTCTCATCTCCTGTCCCCACCCTCCTACTCCCCTGTCTAGTTTACCCAGGAGATCTCAACTATTTCCCTTTCCTGGGGCCCTCCTTGTATATTCCTCTTAGCGTTTTCCTTTTTTACCTAGTTTCTCTGGGGTTGTGGATTGCAGCCTGGTTATCCTTTGCTTTATGTCTAATATCCATGTATGAGTGAGTACATACGGTATTTGTCTTTCTGGTTCTGGGCTATCTCACTGAGGATGTTTTTTTGTTTGTTTGTTTCATCCTTTTGCCAGCAAATTTCAATATATCATTGCTTTTTACCTTTGAGTAATACTTCATTGTGAAAACATACTATATTTTCTTTATTCAGTCTTTGTTTAAGGGGCATCTAGATTGTTTCCAAGTCCTGGCTATTATGAATAATTCTGTTACAAACATAGTTGAGCAAATGTTCTTGTGGTATGATTGTGCATCTTTTGGGTATATGCCCAAGGGTGCTATTGTTGGGTCTTGAGGTAGATTGATTCCCAATTTTCTGAGAAATGGTCATACTGGTATCCAAAGTTGCTGTAAATGTCTGTTCTCCCACTAGCAATAGAGGAGTGTTCCCCTTACTCTGAATCCTCTCCAGCATAAGCTGTCATTAGTGTTTTTGATTTTCATCATTCTGATAGGTATAAGATGGTATCTCAGAGTCATTTTGATTTGCATTTTGTAGTGGCATTTCAATTGTATTTTTAATAAATAAAGACTGCCTGAAGATCAGAGTAAAACAGCCCCACTGGTCGGTCATACAGACCAGATTATGATAACACACACCTTTAAGCCCAATAGGCACAATAACACACATCTTTAATCCCAGTAGCCACCCTAGTTGTATAGAAACTGGGTGGTGCAATCCTTTAATGATGGTGGTGCATGATTTATAATCCTAGAGAGGAAATGAAGTTGCTGACTGCAATCCATTCCCATACCCATAGTCATACAAGAATGTTGAACACCCAAATTCCCCTACCAGCTTGATAATATTACAAACAGCCCTTGAGATTAGCACAGGGCCAGCAGATGTCTGGAAGACATAAACAGGGAAGTTGCTGCTATCCCCCTTAGATACTAATAGCCTATCAGGAACTAAGAGCTGAGCATTACCATATCTTTAGCCAATTATGATATATATAGGATAGGTAATTTTGTATTTTGATACTGTAATCTTGTGACTCTTTTGTGGTTTTTGTGTTTATAAACCCCTTACAATAGTAGACAGGGTCCTTCTCCCTCCATCTGCTAAGTCTGACTGTGAGGCAGAGACCCGTGCTAGCACATACTTAATAAATGAAACCTTGCTTTGGCTTTTGGAAGTGTGGCTAAAGAGGGATCCACGGCCGTCAAGCTTATCCTGGGGGCTGGGGTGTCAACCTTCAGCTTTTTCTGGGGACTAAGTTGTGGTTCAAGGTCCCAAAAAGGCCCAGCACAGAAGTAGATTCTTTTCCAGCTTTTCAGATTTATGTTGAAATCTTTGATCCATTTTGACTTGAGTTTTATCCATGGCGATAGATATTGATCATCCAGTTATACCAACACCATTTGTTTATTTATAAGTTGGGTTACACTGATTTTTGTATGTTGAAGCATCCCTATATCTCTGGGATGAAGCCTACCTGGTCATGGTGAATGATTTTTCTCATGTTTTCTTGGATTTGGTTTGCCAGTATTTTATTGAGCATTTTTGAGTCAATGTTCATGAGGGAAATGATCTGTAACTCTTTTTCTTAGTTAAATCTTTGTGTGGTTTGGTGAATTGGTGACTGTAGTGTCATAAAATGAATGAATGTCCCTTCTGTTTCTATTGTGTGGAACAATTTGAGGAATATTGCTATTAGTTCTTCTTTGAAATTATCATAGAATTCTGTGCTAAAACCATCTGTCTCTGGCAATTTTTATGATTGGGAGACTTTTGATGATTGCTTCTATTTCCTTGGGTGTTATCAGTCTATTTAAATTCTTTATCTGATCTTGATTTGATTTTGGCATGTGGTACCCATCTGGAAAACTGTCCATTTCTTATACATTTTCCAATTTTGTGTAGTGTATGTTTTCCAAGTATGACCTAATGATTCTCTGAATTTCCTCAGTGTCTGTTGT
>PVIU01033630.1:0-12197 GCA_004026605.1 Ondatra zibethicus
GGCCAGAAGGTCCCGGGGACGGGCTGGGGCCCACTCACCAGGGTCCAGCTGAATCCGCGGAAGCTGGTTGGGCGAGGTTCCCGGTCCCAAAGGCAGGCCTACTGAGGGTTGCCTGCTCCTCTCTGCTCGGCTCCGTGGGACAAAGGAGGCCCCCTAGCAGGGGACTCGCCCTTCCCCCAAGGCCTCAGCCCGGGTGGGCTGAGCTCAGGTGCAGCCGGGACAGGGTCCAGATGAATCCACGGAAGCTGGTTGGGCGAGGTTCCCGGTCCCAAAGGCAGGCCTACTGAGGGTTGTCCGCTCCTCTCTGCTCAGCTCCGTGGGACAAAGGAGGCCCCCTAGCAGGGGACTCGCCCTTCCCCCAAGGCCTCAGCCCGGGTGGGCCGAGCTCAGGTGCAGCCGGCGGCCAAGTGATTTATAATACAAGACTTAAACTCCTTAAGATAGGATAATTATTGAAACATTTATTACATGTTTCTTGCTTGATATTGTTTATGCTGGTTATAATTCTAATTTTTGTATCTGATATTTGTTCTTTTTTTGTTTTTTATAAGACAGGGTTTCACTGTAGTTTTAGAGCCTGTCCTGGAACTAGCTCTTGTAGACCAGGCTGGCCTCAAACTCACAGAGATTTGCCTGTCTCTGCCTCCTGAGTGTTGGGATTAAAGGCACATGCCACCACCACCCGGCATTTGTTCTTATTGTATATAATTTTATATCAGACATAGAACTCTCTTATTTAAACAAAATGGGAGGTGTTGAAGGAAATCCTACAGCCAGTAGCCTTTAAGTTACCCACTCACTTGGGCATGGCCTCTTATACTATAAATGCTGATGTAAAGTTGCATTCCCTCTCTGTTCTGGCTGCTGGATTAGGTTCCTGTTCCCCATTCATGCAGAGCACTGTAATCTGTGAGTCTACCCCTAAATAAATAACCCTTTATTATACTCAATTCTGAGCTAGTATGGGATTTCTTTTAAGCGTCCATCTTTACACCCATGCCAACATTTTAGTGTTTCTCCAATCAATTAGAATTCATGCATGTCAACATTTTAGTGTTTATCCAGTTGGAATGCACACATGTCAACATTTTAGTATTTATCTAATCATAATGCTGGCATGTCAACATTTTAGTGTATACCCAATCAGAATGCATGCATATCAACATTTTAGTGTTTATCCAGTCTGAATACACACTTGTCAACATTTTAGTGTTTATCCAATCAGAATGCATGTATGTCAGCATTTTTAGTGTTCATCCAGTCTGAATACACACTTGTCAACATTTTAGTGTTTATCCAAAACTAAACACATTCTCACTATTGCTTATGTCATTCACCATACAGTTTTTATTTGGTTGGGAAAGAAAACCAACTTCTGAACCATAACAGAATTCTTGAAGCATTCTGTGTTATTATCTTTCAATGTGAAGCAGATGGCAGAAACAAGCTTCTCAAGCTCCTCCATCCTTTCCCAGTTCCAGGTGTGAAGAGTCCCAAAACATCCACAGTGTTGAGAACTCAACTTGAGATGAGGGAGTAGGGGGCTAGGCATGTAAAGGAGATGAAAGATTTAGGTTAAAGTAAATGAGGTCCTGGGTTTGATCCTCAGCGAGGGAGGTTAGGGAAAAGAGGAGGAGGTGTTGTTGGGTTTTTTTGCTCTTTGCTCTTTGACTCGTTTGGGGGGCCACCACCCAGATCCCAAATAAATACAAAGACTTAATATTACTGATAAATGCCCTGTATAACTGCTGCACCAGCGCAGCCTGGATGCCAAGACTGGAGGGGGTGCCAGGATTGAGACTCGGAGGCTTCTTTTCAGGTGGAAGAACAGCAACCTTTATTTTGCCCCCAGCCTTTTATACCTCTACTGCTTCTCTGGAAAACCACCGGCCAGAAAGAACACAAACATCCTTGTAAATTACAGACCACAAGGAAGTTCTGCTGCAGGGGGAATGAGGGCAGCTAGATCACAACAATTGCCTTGTCTTGTTTCAAACCATCTTTTCTTAAATTATCCTGTCTACCTTTTGCCACTGAACTTTTACCTTTTTCTATTTCTGTGTATCTTTCCTTTCCTTATTATTCTGTGTCTGGCTGTTTGGCTGAGTGGTTGGCCGCTAGCATCTCCTTTTCTTGTTCCTTTGAGTTTCTCTTCCCAGATTTCTCCTCCTATTTATTTTCTCTGCCTGTCAGCTCCACCTATTCTTTTCCTGTAGTGCTATTGGCCATTCAGCTCTTTATTAGGCCAGTCAGGTGTTTTAGGCCGGCAAAGTAACAGTTTCACAGAGTTAAACAAATGCAGCATAAAAGAATTCAACACATCTTTGTATCATTAAGCAAATGTTCCACAGCATAAACCAATGTAACACATCTTCAAAGAATATTCCACAACAAGGAGGAGGAGGAGAAAACACCTTCTAAATTCATAAGTAGGGCAGGACAGAGCTGGCATATTGTAGGAAGTCCAACAGTCTGGCACTATTGATCTGTACTCTTCCATTCCTGTCATTAATCAGATTCCTTCTGGTCTGAATGGGGAGGGGGCAGCTCTACCTGTGGGAGTGAGAAGCTGCCTAGGCCAGCATGAGTATTGCCAAGTTATGGTGACAATGACTTAGGAGTATTCTAATTTTCTCTGGTGGGGAATCTCCTGTCTAAATTCTAACACCTTGGTCTAAAATCACTTTATAGGTCACTTAGTCTTGAGCCCCAGTTTCAAGAAATTCTGAATCTGTAGAAAACAGTCTGACTGTTCAGCTCCTCAGAAACTGTTAGAGATAAAGCAAAATCTATCAGCCTTGTTTTTTGTTTTCTTTGGCACAAACAAGATTTTTAAAAGTTTCCATTATCTAAAATCCCAAACACCAGGTGTCTATAAATATTTATTGAAGGCGCTCACACAGTGCGCAGCCAGACTGAGTGAGAGAGAAATGTGTCTTTGGTTTCCTTCCTTCTCAGCACACAGCATGCTGTGTTCCAGATGCTCTGCTCCCTTTCAAGCCTTCTCTACCAGGGTTCAATACAGAGAAACAGCCATCTCCCATCTTCCCAGACCACAGATCTGACGTTGGGGAGTTCTGGAGTGGGGGCAGGCAAAAGACAGAGTAGCTGATAGAAAAATATCTAACTGTGGAACCATTTCTAGTCTTTTTTTTTTTTTCCGAGACAGGGTTTCCCTGTGGCTTTGGAGCCTGTCCTGGAACAAGCTCTTGTAGACCAGGCTGGCCTCCAACTCATAGAGATCCGCCTGCCTCTGCCTCCTGAGTGCTGGGATTAAAGGCGTGCGCCACCACCGCCCGGACCCATTTCTAGTCTTAAGTGAGCAGCTAAGCACCATCCTGGAACAATGGCTTCTCCCATCAGGTTGAATTCTCTTAGGCAGCATGCAGAGCGGAAGCAGTGGTGAAAGGAAGGATTCGCTGCTTAGTGGGATCGAGCAAGCGCAGCTCGCTGCTGAGTTTGCGGCTAAGCGCTAGGATGTGAGTTGTATATTGCCCTTCCCACAAGAGAAATTTTTCACTGAAATCATAAAAAGCATATTTTTTGAAAACTGTAAATTTTAAACCTGAGCAGTTTACTATCTGCATAAGTGCTATGTGGTCACTTATGTTTTGATTTTTCTTACAGGGGTCCTACTGTGTATATATTTTATATAATTTAATAAGTCTAAACTATTTTATGGCCTTTTATTAGGCATTATATCAATAATATCTATCCATGTCTCTCCTCTACAATCACTTTAATCATTAAACACAGTCTGCCATGTGTTTCAACTATGCCTTCTCTGTTAATTTTAATGTAACTGCCTCAAATAACACTGAAATACACACTCCTCGCATGCAGTTTTTCTTCACTTTTAAATAATTTTATTTAGGAGAAATTTCCTAAGGAAATAAGTAAGCATCCTATTTCCCAAAGCATCAAACACAGATACATGCTACTAACATTTAAGTGTAAAAGGTCTCACCAAGCTCCGCTCACCTAACACATTACAAATGAAAACAGCTCATCTCTAGATAGATGAAGAAAGTGTCTTCATCTGGTTTTAGTTTTCAAGTCTTTATTTGTGAGTGGTATGGATATTGACTATCATATTGATACTATATGCACAGAATGTCAGGGTGTCTGAGCTCCCATTATTTCAGTTTCACCCCAGAAATTTAAGCAGCTCTAAATCATTGCAGGAGAACCTGCAACCAAAGGCAACACCAGTAAAGCTCCACGCTAGATGACAAAGCCCAGGAGTGGTATTGTGGAGAGATGCCAACTGAGGAGGGGGGGGAAGCCAAGAGAATGAGGCAGGCGGGAGGGGACTAGCCTGAGTCCAGTAGCATGTTTAGATCAAACTAAAACATTCAATCATCCACCAATGATACTCAGATGTGAGGATGGAGATTTGTGTTCAGGTCTGCCTTCTTGTTCAAAGCCAGGCAGCTGGCCAATGTATAGTTCAGACACATACCAAGGTCCCACGAGTCTTGGTCCTACTTTTGCAGTGTGTGTGAGGGGTGGGGTGGGAGCATGCATGCAATGTGGCAGGCCCAGGTGAGGACTCAAAGTAGATGCTGGATACCTTTCTGGACTGCTCTCCACTTTGTTTATTTACTGAAGCAGAGATGCATGTTGAGCCTAGAACTCACTGATTCTGGGCAGTCTAGCTGACTAGCTTGCCTCAGGCATTCCCCATCCCTGCCTCCTGAGTGCTTGGATTACAGGGGGCCACCAAACAAGTTAGACTTTTTGTGGGTTCTGGTATCCTAAACCCCAGTCCTCAGCCTTGCACAGCAAATATCCACTAGGCCATCTCTGAACCCATATTATCATATTGTTTAGTAGACAAATAATTTCTAGTTTCAAAATTTTATGCCAGCCCTCACTCATACATATATAAATTTGCTTTTTTTGTACATTGTTGTGGATTATATTGCTATTTCAATGATTATTTCTTTTATAAAATTACTATTATATATGATATTATATAATTTTATACTATAAAATTCTATTACTACTTATATTATTATGAAAGTATTTCAATTACTCAATTTGACAAATGATGAGTTAAGCCTTTGAAACTAAGGCAGTGCTCAGGCCGGTTTTCAAACCGTGGCTCTAACTCTGTCTTTGGGCTCCTTCTGCTTCTACCGCAGCTGACACTGAGCTTTGGAGACTATGGCTGAATATGACAGCCAGGTAACAGGAAGGCATCATCCAGAGGATCTGCATATGACTCACACACTACATGACACTCAGTCTTAAGAATAGAAAAACCCACGGAGGGCAGGACACTGAGAGGCAGACAAGACTAGTTCAAACACTAGTCCTGCCCCAACCTGATATGGCTTTGCTGTGACACTCTCAGCACATGCTTCTCATTTTTACAACACAGAAAGCTAAAGTCCCTTATGGAAATGACCTCACATGTGGTGTGACATAAAACTAGCCAGCTCAATTGACCCCTTGTCAGCTTGACACAGAAACACATCACCACTAAACCATAACCTTTTCTTTCTTGCTCATCCCCAGGATAAGCTATCAATATTAATACCACAATATAAAACACATCAACTTTCAAAGTTGATATTAATATTAATATCACAATATAGAACACACAAACTTAAAAAGTCCCGCTGTCTTTAAAAATCAAACACTTTAAACTTTGTCTCTTTAAAAAATATTGAAAGTCTTTTTCAAAATTCAAAGTTCCTCTAAAATTCCAAATTATCTGTTAAATTCCAAAGTCTTTGTAAAACCCCAAAGTCTTTTCATTGTGGGCTCCCATAAAATCAAAAATAAGTTACATGCTTCCTTACTCCCAGAGGGAAGAACTGGGGGCACAGTCACAGTCAAAGCAAAGCAAAACCAAAATTCAACAGTGTGAAGCTCAGTGTCAGACTTCGGGGACTCGCACATGACAGTCTGGATTCCAAAGGGTTTGGCCACAATACACACGGCTTGCCTCCTAGGCTCAGGCTGGCTCTATCCCACAGCTTCTGCTTCCTTTGGGAGGTGTCCCATGGTAGGACACCTCCAAAATTTTGGGGTCTTCACTGTAACTGCACTACACCTACCAATAGCCTGTCCTGGACTCTCTTCTGGTACTCTGACCTTGCTACATGGTGCCAAACCTCAACTTCTCTGCATGACCCCTTCAGTCCTGGAGCTTCTACTTCAACCGAGGTCTCATGTTGAGCAGAGTCCAGCCTGGTATCTCATGGTGCAAAACTTCAGCTGCTCCTCCATGAATTTCAACCACAGTTTGATCCTACAGGAGAAAGCTATCTTGGTGAAATTCAGGATAAAGGGGGAAAAAAAGAACACATTCTTGAATCTCTACAAAGTCCTGCTGCAGAAGGAGCTCACAATGTTCTAACGTTTGCTCATCTGAAATAGTAAAGGCACTGGTAAGCAATAAGAAAATTACTAGGACTCTCAAAAGGTTTTACTCTCAAGTCCTATGGTTACTGTTAGGTCACTGGAGGTCTAAAAAACTGACTATGAGGTTGAGTGCCTTCAGGAAGGCGGTAGTAGTCTAAAGGGAGAAGGAGACAAAAATGAGACTTAGAATTCTCTCTGAAAATAGTGAAGCTCATCTTTTCCAAGTTTGTACCACTCTTTGTAGAACGTGATAATATTCAGTATGCCTCTCTTGGTGGTCTGGTAGGGGGTAAAAGAAAAATTGAATCTACTTTGTGTCTTGACTTTGTGAGGTAAATCAGTACTTGGTACATGAGAATATGCAGGATTGGAAATGTCTCTTCTTCTAGTTAAATGGGTTCTAGATTGTGCACTGAAAGAAAACAAAGCAAAACAAACAACAAACCCAAATCAAAACGAAACAGGGAAGGTCCACATGCTAAGAATGGAATGAAGCCCTCATGGTCTATACAGGATTCCTACCACAAGGAGCTAGGGTAGGACTTTGGGGCTGGTTTGTGCAAAATTAGTTTGACTGATTCCATGTTCACCAAAGTAGGAGAAAACTGACATTAGCTGAAAACTTGAGAAATAGTGGTATTTTTTTGGTTGGAGTCAGGTAAGAAGAGGAGTGACAGCTAAGCCAACTTCAAGTGCTGACTGAAAAATCCCAGTTTAAATAAAAACAAACAAACCATATTTGAATTGTGCTAAAATTTCTCTTAATAACCTAGAGCATATTTCCAACATAGGTGGTATAAGGTCAGTCTTGGTTTTTGAACAGGTGTATTGGTTAAAAAATGGAAGATATGAATTTCTCCTTGAAGACTAGGTTCTCTGTTTTGGCCCCATAGTTTATGTTGCTTGATCTCTGAGATGTTAACTGAAAAGAAAACTAACGTGGTCAGATGCAATTGACCTTTAGCATGTGGGTGATGCAGGGGAATGTGGTACAGTAGTGGTGTTGGGGTATCCTGACTTTTCGGGAAGCCAGGATATACTTAGAGCTGCAATAGGACAGCTCCGGGGGGGGGGCAGGGGCGGTAGAGCCACAATAGGACAGCTGGGGGATAGAGAAGCAATAGGACAGCTCTGGGGGAGGGTAGAGCCGCAATAGGACAGCTCAGCCCTGGAGGAAAGGTGTCCTGACTATCGGGAAGCCAGGCTACCTGAAGCTAGGGTGCGGTGGGTGATGGTCTTCCTGCAGGACATAGGGATCTGCTCCTCTCCTGGAGAGCCACTACAGCTGAGCTCTGCTCTGTTCCTTTAGGGGAGTATCCTAGCAGAGCTATTTGCTTCCTCTCTGGCCCAAGATGTTTCTGCTGCAAACAGTCTGCTAAAGGACAGCCTCCTGCAGAAATGTAGCAATCTGCCTCCAACTCCCGTGAAAAGTTGTGACTCCTCACCCCTCCCCACTTTTACCCGACAGAAGCCTGCTCTTGTAGACAGACTTTCCTCCCACTCTCTTCCTGGACCAGAGCCTGGGAAACAATGGCAGCTGTCCTCACCCTTACCCTGGCACCCTGAGACTGTTTCCTCATCAGTGCTCAGCCTAAATCTCAATTTTGCTACCACTGGCAAACAAGTGCTTCTAGATAACTAACAAAGAGCTGACAAGGCTGTCCTCTCAAGGTTTTTTTTCCCCCTCTAGAGTTGAATATGGAGCCCAGGGTTTCTTGCATGCTAAACAAGCACTCTATACTGAACTCCCTCTACCCCCTCTCCTGAATTGATGTTATTATGACAAAATTCTAACCGTAATATCTGGGCCTTGCAAGAGGTTTAAAAATGTTTCCAATCAAAGCATGCATTCTTCTTGTTTAAAAACCTGTTTCCATCAGTTGCTGGATGAAGGTTCCATGATGACAATTAAGGTCATCATCAATCTGATTACAGGGAAAGGGCAGTTTAGGTACCCTCTCCACTGTTGCTTAGATTCTTAGCTAGGGTCATCCTTGTGGTTTCCTGGGAGTTTCCCTAGTGCCTGGTTTCTCACTAACCCCACAATGTCATCATAGAACTTTCATGCAGTAACTGAAAGAAGCAGATGCAGAGATACACAGCTAAGCACTGGGCCAAGCTCCTGGTGTCTAGTCATAGAGAGGGAGGAGCAATATTATGAGCAAAGGGGCCAAGACCATGATGGGGATACCCACAGAAATGGCTGACTCGAGCTAGTGGGAGCTTACTGACCCTGGACTGACAGTTGGGGAACCAGCATAAGAGCAAAATAGGCCCTCTGAATGTGGGTGACAGTTGTGTGGCATGGGCAGTTTGTGGGGCCACTAGCAGTGGAACCAGTATTTATCCTTAGAGCATGATCTGGCTCTTTGGAGCCCATTCCCTATGGAGGGATACTTTGCTCAGCCTAGATACAGGGTGGAGGGCCTTGGTCCTGCCTCAAGTGATGTGACAGACTTTGTTGACTCCCAATGGGATGAAGGAGAATGTGAATAAATTAATCCCACACTAGCTCAGAACTAAGTATAATAAGGGGTTCTTTATTTAAGGGGGACTCACAGATCACAGTCCTCTTTATAAATGGGGAACAGAAACTGAATTCAGCATCCAGGTGAAAGAGGAGAGAAAGAAAAAGATGCACACCTTTTTGGTACCCAAGGCCATGCCAAACCTGGTCCAGCCTCTCAAAGGCCATTGACTGAAGGAGGTTCCCTATCATCTCCCCCCTTTGTCTAAATAAGAGAGTTCCAAACCCAATACAAAACTATATACAATAAGAACAGATATCACATATGAAAATTAGAATTACAATCAGCATAAATAATATTAAACAAGAAACATATGCTAAATGTTTCAATAATTGTTTTATCCTAAGGAGTCTAAGAGTTATATAGAAATGGCTTGGCTAAGTCATAAGAGGAAAGTAACTACAACTATCTAGTCTTCAACTCCATCGAAGACCTGAGAAGGGAGATAATATTACTTGAGTAGGCAGGAAGTACAATCGCAGCTTTCAAAATGTGCAGTAAATGACAGGGACAATTGGCCATCTGGGCAATCACCCAAAGTCTCATTTGCAATGCTGGAGCAACCAACTTTGGCTAAGGCCTACAGTAACTGACAGACCAGTTTTAAAGGCAAGAAAGTTGTCAAAACCGTCTTACCCTATCTTGGCAAGGTTTGGCAGCCTTTTTTCTTGTATCCAGCTTGACCAGTTCAGACACTGTGTATTTTGTTAGTGGTCGAGGCATGGGCAGTTGCTTGCCCAAAGGCCAGTTTTTCCAAGAAGAAAACAAGCTCCAAGCAGAGTGTCTTCAGTGCTCAACATTCTCTCAGGGGTAGATTGGTGCTGCCAGTAGCAATCGTGTCTCACATCCATAGAATCCTAAGTTATTTAAATGCCATATTTTACAGTTCTTTGAAGTGGCTGAAGATTACCTATCTCTGCAGAATACAATCTCTATGTATCTAAAGAACCTCATTAGTCTAACTATAAGTATGACAAACATGGATGACTATTGATCTATAATTCTTAATACCCATATAGCTTAAAGACTAAGACTTCATATTAGAATATTAAACAATCTTTAAACAACTGTGCAGCAAATGAGGACAATGACCTCAAAATGTGAACAGTGCATAAGTATCTTGATCAGAGGTAGAAATGTATAGTACAATATGATAAATATATCTTAAAATTGTATCAATTTATAAAATGTCTTAAATAGAGGTAGAAGCATGCATACAATCTGACAAAATAACATTGCATAGGTGTATAAATACTTTTCCAGTGTGGTGTTTTTAAATGTTTACTTATTTGTGTCTTTGATTCATAAGAGAATCTTATAGAGAAGTGACTCCCAGCAGGGGCTGACATAAGAATTGCCAAGGAAGACTGAAAAGTAAAAAAAGACATTCCATAGAGATTCTATTCTAGACTAGAATCTTTATGCTTGAGGGGTGGAGGAGCATAGGCACCAAGAATTTGTAAAAATCCCCAATGCTCAGTATTTATGGATTAATGCTTAAAGATGGAGGAACCAGGGCTAATGGACAAAGATGGAGGATCCGAGGCTAATGAACAAAGATGGAGGTTATGTTAGGGTTCGGGTTAGGGTTAAGGTTAGGTTTTGGGTTAGGGTTAGGGTTAGTTAGTTAAGTTAACTTCCTTAGTTAGGTTAAGGAACTCTGTGTTCCACATATTAGAATCCTTCTGTAGGACAATTCACCCAGTTTTTAAAAACAGAGTTTCACCAAAAGAACAGGACGGGACCATCAGTTTCTAAGTAATAAGAACCATAATAATAAGAAGGATACTAAGAACCATGAGATACACCATTTTGGTATAAACACATGGATAGTGACATCATTTCCATACAAACAAAAGGGTAGTGACAGTGACTATCACCTGACATAGCGAATTAAAATAAAACCCTTGACCCACTCTACCAGCTTCCTATTTTATTTCTTTCCTACTCTAGACAGACATGCCTACCTCTGTGACCTTCCCGTAGCACACAGCACCCTCATTAGCACCTTCCTGTCTGCAATGCCCTTCTTTTTTTTACACCTCCATAAAATGCAATGCCCTTCTTACATCCCACCTCCAAAGCTGGTATTGAAACCCTCCCATCAGAAACATTTAAAAGGTGGAGACTTCCGCTTGCTGCTCTCCACATAATATGGCATGGCATTGGACTTCCATATAATTAGGGTGAACGAGAATAAGACACTGTCCCAGTGACAGGTGCACTAGATTAAAGCTCAGACCAGGGCTCTCTCTTTTTTTTAACATTCCACTTTCACTCCACCCCCCCCCTGAACTCATGTAACAGTAATAGCTACACTTGACAGGATTTGTTGATTGATTGTTAAAGAGATGGAACTGTCAAGAGCAAATATGATTGCATCTTAGCGTTTATTCCCTGTGATGTTTAAGATAGTGTCCTGGCATAAAACAGATGTTCATTAAATATTAGTGTCCCACTTCATTAGATTTATTTTTTTAAAAAAATTGTATAGTTGATTTTTATTTTTTTTCCCACATTTAATTTTTTATTATTGCATTATAAATAGTACCATTCAAAATTTCCACCTCCTCCGCTCCTCCCATTTCCCTCCCGCTTCCCCACTCCCCCTCCCCTTTTCCCCTCCAGTCCTAAAAGAGGGCAGTTTACCCTGCCCTGTGGGAAGCCCAAGGCCCTCTCGCCTCCATCCAGGCCTAGGAAGGTGTGAATCCAAACTGACTAGGATCCCAAAAAGCCAGTACACGCAGTAGAATCAAATCCCAGTGCCATTATCATTGGCTTCTCAGTCAGTCCCCATTGTCAGTCATATTCAGAGAGTCTGTTTCGATCACATGCTCGTTCAGTCCCAGTCCAGCTGGCCTTGGTGAGCTCCCACTAGATCGGGCACACCATCTCAATGGGTGGACGAATCCCTTGCGGTTCTGACTTCTATGTTCATCTTCTCCCTCCTTCTGCTCTTCAACTGGGCCTTGGGAGCTCAGTCCAGTGTTCCAACGTGGGTCTCTGTCTCTATCTCCATCCGTCGCCAGATGAAGATTCTTCTGCTCTTCGACTGGACCTTGGGAGCTCAATCCATTGCTCTGGCGTGAATGTGAGTCTCTGTCTCTATCTCCATCCATCGGACGAAATTTCTATGGATGTGATCAAGATATTCATCAGTGTGACTATGGGACAATGATAGTTCCGGCACCCTCTCCTCTGCTGCCCAAGGACCTAGCTGGGGACATCCCTGTGGACACCTGGGATCTCCTCTAGAGCCAAGTATCTTGCCAGTCCTAAAATGACTCCAATAAT
>PVIU01033631.1:0-12196 GCA_004026605.1 Ondatra zibethicus
AGGTGCCCCTCAATGGAAGAATGGATCAAGAAAGTGTGGATTATATACTCATTAGAATACTACTCAGCAGTAAAAAACAATGACATCTTGAATTTTGCATGCAAATGGATGGAAATAGAAAACGCTATCCTGAGTGAGGTAACCCAAACCCAGAAAGATGATTATGGTATGTACTCACTCATTAGTGGACCCTAGCTATCAAATAAAGGTCACTAAGCACTTAGCTCACAAGCCCAGAGAAGCTGAATAACTAGGTGAACCCAAAGAAAGCATACACAGAACCTCCTGGAAGTTGGAAGCAAACAAGATCATCAAGCAAAAGTTGGAAGCCAGGGGGTGGGGATAGAGGTGGGAGGTAGGGGAGCAGGGGAAGGGGAGAGGGGGAAGGAGAAGGGAGAAGAACTGGGGAGAGCTTGGGGGAGTGGGAGGGTGAAGATGGAAGAAAGGTGGACATTGGAGAAGGGAATAAGATATCTACATTAAGAGAATCATTTTAGGGTTGGTAAGATACTTGGCCCTGGGGATCCCAGGTGTACATGGGCATGTCCCCAGCTAGGTATTCAGGCAGCAGAGGAGAGGGTGCCAGAACTAGCCTTGTCCCATAATCACATTGATGATTATCTTGATTACCATTATAGAAATTTCATCCGATGGATGGAGATAGAGACAGAGACCCACATTCACATCAGAGCAATGGATTGAGCCCCCAAGGTGCAGTTGAAGAGCAGAAGGTGGGAGAAGATGAGTTAGGAAGTTAGGACTGTGAAGCGCTGGTCCACCTACTGAGACAGTGTGCCTGAACTAATGGGAGCGCACCAATCCAGCTGGACTGGGACTGAATGAGCATATGATCCAACCAGACTCTCTGAATGTGGCGGCGAAAGTTGGCAGATGGAGAACCCATCAACAATTACACCAGGACCTATCTCTTCTGCATGTATTATCTTTTTGAGAACCGAGTCTTTTTGAATGCACTCCTTCCTAGGCCGGGAGGGATGGGGGTGGGCCTTGGACTTCCAACAGGGCAGGGCAGCATGCCCTCTTTCAAGGAAGAAGGGGGAGGGAGGAGTGGTTGGGAGGTAGTGGGAGGGGACCGGGAGAAGGGGAAGAAAGGTAAAAATTTTATTTCTTTAATTATGTTTTTGAATGGAAAAAATAAAACAAAACAATGTATGGAAAAAATAAATAAATAAATGGAAGCACACTGCCTGGCATTCAGGAAAAAAAAAAAGAACTTCCTTTGGGTGGTCTATTTCTATTTAGCTTGTCATGGCTGGCTTCTACATTGGCTGGCTTCTACAGTTCTACTGGAGTTCAGCAAAATCAATGCAATCTTATACCTGAGAATTATGTGCCAGTATGAACTAATGGTAGTTGTTTACATATATTCTGATAGTTTTCTAATGTTTTTATTCAAGACATAGTACTCAGTAGTAAATAAAGCTTAGAGTATATGAAAGAACTCTACAGTCACTCCCAGTTTTGAGAGAAAAGAACTAGATAAACTGCTTATTAAGGTTTGGATACCAAACTATGAAGAGAAGGTACCTGCATCCTTTCCTATTGTCATCCATCGTGGTACAGAAGGTGACACCTGGTCAGTGAAAGAACTGTCTGTGAAGGTGTTTCTTTGGAAATTATTTTCTGTAAAAAGAATTTGAAATCCTTGGGAAGTCCTTACAGTTCTGACAGCATTTTAGTTCTAAGAAGTTCTGCTTATTCTTTGGTTAAAATATCTACGGATATTTTACAAGGTGCCACATGCTAAACTTTGAATGCATTGTTATTGCATTTAGAGAGAGACTAGAAAGGAAGGAAGAGAGAGATGGAAATGAACATTCTTTTGGCCTGGTAAAAGAATATTCAGAATTTTTGAAATTTCTTTCATGTCAATGATAGTGGAAGGACACTGTAGTAAAAAGGCTCACAAGCAAATTAATCATTGGTATATATGAATATGTAAATATTTTTTATGATGTTGGGAATAAGGGGGAAAGAAACAATATTAAGGGGTAATGGTCTGTGGAGGGCATACTTCACTGTCCTGTAATGAAAAATAATGCACCAAATATTTAGCAAGTTCTTCTTGAAAGATATTTAGTCCTCTATTTTTGGTATTATATCTTTAATACCCTGCAGTGAAGGACCCTACAGTGGAAAGGTGAAGTAACTGGCTGTAGATTACACACCTGGTGTCAGACTGAAGGATAGACCCACATAAGCTGGGATGATCCATATGACTTCATCCATAACTATAGGTGGGGAGTAATGTCAAGCAGTATCAAATTTAATATTGTGACTATATGAAAATATCTTTGCAGAGAATGATACTTGTTTGCCTAAATTTCAATGAAAATAATTCACTTTACCTGTTTGGAAGCAGCTAAGAGATATCAAAGGATTAAAAGTCAACTTGTATGGTAATATGCTAGTTCCCTTTTTACAATAAGATATACAGTAATTAAGAACTTGAAGCTTCCTTTTCTGTAGTGGAATAGGGAGCCAGATAAACATCTAAAGGGCATCACTGCAGACTCTCTCCAGTAAATGGAACACAAAATTGTGCTACTCTTCTTGGGTAAACTTTTGCTTTACATGGAGTTTTACTCTATAAAATACCACTTACTCAAAAATCTTCTTAAATGAACCAATATTCAATAAAACAACAACAATTTATAAAAAACAACCTTAAACTATTCTGAAGCATGGTGATGAAACAAAATGTTGTCTGGACAATAAAAGACAGAACTAAGTATCATACAGAAAAGGAAGGAAACCCAGAAGTTCAAGAATTAGGAAATGGAAGCTTACCTTCATCATCTGTACTGAGTTTCATGGATACAAGTCAATTGCCTAGAATGCTTAATCATAAATCAGTACTTATAATAACCTTTCGCCAGAAACTGAAATTGACACTCAACTATTGGAAGTCAGAAATTAAGACTATTGCCAATAATAAACATAAATAAATTGGCAAAGGATAAAATTTAGGAAACATATTATCTAATGATTTCAAAGTATTTCAAACAATGTAAAGAGTGAGCTGCAGAATATTCAGGGGCTACTGTGGAAATAGTGTGGTGTTCCATGTCCTGGAGATCTGAGGAAATTTGTGCTTAACAGGTCTCTACTTTCCTGTATTACAGGACCTGAGTGAAGAGAGTGGAAAAAGATCTTGTCTATGCCACTGTTCTTCATTAGGTTGATATTCCCTATAGCTCTTTAATTTTTAAATCACCTTTAACATGTTAAGTCTAAAACAAATCCAGAAACTCAAAAAGGGTAGGAATCTGGATGCAGGATCTGATATATAGGCTGTTACAGGAGGAGTGGGCCTGTTTTTCATCCTGGCCACCCAGCTAGCTTAACCCCCAAAATAATCACACAGAAATTGTATTAATTAAATTACTGCTTGGCCCATAAGCTCTAGCCTCTTATTGGCTAGCTCTCACATCTTGATTCAACCCATTTCTAATAATCTGTATGTCACCACAAGGTTGTGGCTTACTGGGAAAGATTCAGCATGTCTGACCTGGCAGCTTCATGGTGGCTCCCTGTCTCTGCCTTCTTCCTCCAAGAATTCAGTTCTGTCCTCCCCACCTATTTAAGTTCTGCTCTATCAAAAGGCCAAGGCAGTTTCTTTATTTAACCAATGAAAGCAACACAAATACAGAAGAACTTCGTACAGCAATAGGCCATGGATAAGTGCTTCTTTTTTTTTTTTTTTTTTTTTTGGTTTTTCGAGACAGCGTTTCTCTGTGGCTTTGGAGCCTGTCCTGGAATTAGCTCTTGTAGGCCAGGCTGGTCTCGAACTCACAGAGATCCACCTGCCTCTGCCTCCCGAGTGCTGGGATTAAAGGCGTGCGCCACCACCGCCCAGCCTGGATAAGTGCTTCTTACTGGCTTGCTAAGCCTGCTTTCTTATTGAACCGAGGACATTCAGCCCAGAGATAGCACAACCCACAATCGACTGGTCTCTCCCATGTCAAACTCTAATTAAGAAAATATCCTACAAGATTTTTTACAGCCTGATCTTAGTGATCCTCCTTACCAGAGGATCTATGGACATCTATGTGAATCACATCAATTTGATAATTGTATCTAGTTGCTGTTTTTCTTTTTGAAAGTTTAAACATTAGATCAAAAGAATACTCCTTAACTCCTATGTTATCTCAATAGACTGAAGATTTTCAGTAGTCATTAAGTTCAGGCTTTTAAATAGGTTTATCATAACAGAAAACTTAGTGATTTCAAGAAAACAAAGTAGAATATTTAGTGTGGAGCTGGTAAAACCTCAGCTGTAAAAAAAAAATCATGGCATAGAGAACATAAGCCTAATCCTAGTGTTGGGGAGGGAGAGATGGATAGGCCGGTCCCTGAGGCTAGCCTGTCTACCTGAATTAATGAGATCAGATTTCAGGGAGATATTCTGTGTCAAAAAATAAAATTGCAAGTGAAGTAAGACACTCAACATTGACTTCTGGCCTCTAGATATTCATAGGTGCATTGTGGTGTGCACTTGCACACACACATACAAACATACACATCAGCACACATAGACACACACACGAGAGAGAGAGGAGTTAGAATGCTAACATTCCTGATATTTTCTACTTTTTGAGGTTCTTAAATCTTAATCTATGCAGGTTCTTAATCTATCTATGCAGGTTGTCTAAAGTCTCTTTGTAAAGCCAGAGAGTAGGGTACATATATTCCTTGACTCAGCAGACAATTGAAACCTAAAGCCATTTTTATGACAGCAAATATGAAGCAACTTGCTTGGTGACCAAAGAACAAGAAAAATATCAGAGTGGCAATACCTCGCTAAACTCTGGCCAAGGAAAGCCAACCCTGAACCTGAAATCACAGGTTTTCCACAGAAAAGCCTGCTTTATTGTAGGACCGATGTTACCACGTGTCATTAAGTCTAAACTTTTCCCATTCTTATTTGGGTCCTTATCCCTGCATAATAGAGTGTAGCCTATCGGGTCTAGTTTTCAAAATCAGAAGAGTTGCTCAATTTAACTTTAGTTCAGGGAAGATGATTTATTGAAAATTACATTTGCAAATAGCCATTTAAAAATTTATAGAGTCTTTGGGCTTATGGATAAAAAAGATAGGCAAAACTTAAAAAAAAAACAAAACATGAGTATCAAGTATCAGGACATGAGGACTGAGGAAAGCCCACATATAGGAATAAAACTCTATTGTAATATACCATAGAAGGAGCTTTTTTTCCTACGTTAAGCATATTGATTCTTCTACTTAAAAGCTTGTAGTACAAAGTATATTACCTTTGTATCCCGTTGAGTATGGCTATATTCCTGCTAAGTGGTAAACACCCCACCCCAACATATGAACATAGGGTTCAACTTTACTGCAATCCATATTCAAGGACCCTCCTCTAAATGTTGTGAATATCAGAAATGTCTTCAGTATTTGAGTGATGTGGAAGTCCTCTCTGCATGCTGTGATTATCACTAATAAATAAATAAACTGCTTTGGACCTATAGCAGGGAAAAACTTAGCTAGGCAGGGAAAGCTAGACTGAATGCAGGGAAAAAGGAAGCAGAGTCAGAGAGAAGTCATGTAACCTCCCCTGGAGCCAGTCGGAACTTTACCCAGTAAGCCACAGCCACATGGTGATACACAGATTACTAGATATCAGTTAAATTAGTATGTATGAGTTAGCCAACAAGAAGATAGAGCTAATGGGTCAAGCAGTAATTTAAATAATATAGTTTCTGTGTGTTTATTTCCAGGAGTCTGGCAGTAGGAAAACAAACAAGCCACCTCCTTACAACATGTGAAGGAACTTCAGAAATAACATATAAAATCTCAGTTAAATCCTCATTACAATTATCACTGTAGTTAGTATTAATTAACATTCATTCTGACAAATATGATATTTGGGCTAATAAGCACATGCTTTACACAGGTTTGCAATCTTGTAAGTGTTGAATCCAGACTAAGACTAAAGAGCAGACTCCAACATCTAATAACAATTCAGTGCTAAAGAAGTTGAGAATGTAGGTAAATTATGTTTACTATCCTTTCTGTCCTGATGTTTCCTCTGGGAAGATGATTAGGAGTAGAAACTTTAGTTTCAAAAGCTTTTGTGTGTGTGTGTGTGTGTGTGTGTGTGTGTGTGTGTGTGTGGTGTTTGGAAGGGTTCTCAAATTTGTTTGTCTTATTTGCAAAGCCAACATATCTACAAATCAAGTCCAATTTTTATATATACATCTAGAAAGCCCACACTGAAAGACTACCTTGAAACTTGTTAGAAAAAAACATTAGGTCTCACCCTCCCTCAAGATCTACACACAATTAATGATTTCTAGGAAGAGAGAATTTTTAAATCAGTGTTGTAGCAGCTAATAAGGTGTTCGTGTTCTAGTGAACAATTCCCCAACCCATACTGAGTCAAACATCTACAGAGAACATGACCATGACCTGAAAGTAAAATGGGGTTTATTGTGAAGAAGAAAAGGGTCAGGAGGAGTAAAAGGAGGTGTAAAAAGTGATGGTGATAAATATGATCAAATTATACACATGTATAACAGTATCATAATATAAACCACTATGATATCTAACTAATGCAAGCTAATAAAACCATTAGAAACTTTATTTTAACTATTGTGAAATTTATGTAAGTTAATGTATCCTTGACTGAATCAGTGATCATAAGGGTAACTTTCCTGAAATATTCTTTAACTGAGACCACATAATTGAGGATGCTATTCTTTTCAAGTATTTTATTATGTATGATGTCATAGAAACTCTTTCCTTCCTGGAAATGACAGGTGTGAAATTTGCATTATAATGCAACTGATGACAACTTTTCTTGCATTTGTAGAAATGTACCAAAGAGAACTTTTTAGTTAGAGTTACTACTATTACTGTGATGAAACATGATGTCCAAAAGCAGAATGGGGATGAAAGGGTTTATTTGGCTTAAATAGCATGAGTCAGAGATTGCCAAAAGAAATCAGGATAGGTACTCAAATCTGAAGGCAGGAACAGATGTAGAGGCCCTGGAGGAATACTGCTTAATAGCTTACTCTCTTTGGCTTTCTCATCTTCTTTTCTTCTGAGACAGGATTTCTCTGTGTTGCAGTCCTAGTTTTCCTAGAACTAGCTTTTATAGTCCAGGCTGGCCTCAAACTCACAGATATCCTCCTGTCTCTGCCACCTGAGTGCTGAGATTAAAATTGTGCTCCATGACTGCTCAGCTAATCTTGCTTTATTATAGAACACAGGATCACCAGCTTAGGGATGACACCAAGCACAATGAGCTGGTCTCTCCACAATTAATCACTAATTATGAAAATGCCCTATGGGTTTACTTATAGCCTAGTCTTATGGAGGCATTTACTGAATTGAGGTTCCCTCCTCTCAGATAATTCTAACTTGTGTCAATTGACATAAACATTACTTAAAGAATAGTCATATATTATCTTATCCCATTAATACAACACAGACAATTCATAGTTATTTTATTTCTCAGTCTTTAGTAATGTTTTACAATGTATTACATTTTTTTAAAAAAATTCTGTTACAAATTAACAGAAAACTGTGTAGAAGGACATTTTTAAACTGCCAGCTCCCAAATAATGGCATGGGGATTTATTATTGATTATGAAATCTTGGTCTTAGTTTAGTATTTTACCAATTAGCTCTTACATCTTAAATCAACCAAATTATATAAATCTACTTTCTGCTTTCCTCCATATAATACATCTGAATTTTCTGCTTTTTGCTGATGAATTCCCACATCCCTGATTCTTTCCCAGAGCTCCTGACTCTGCCATGAGGTCCTGCCTATATTCTGCTTCCATGTTATTGACAATTCAGCTCATTATTAATCCAATCAGAAGGTGCCTTAGGTAGGCAAATATGAATGAAGTCATGATTTCATACCATGTCATCAAATATCCCAAAACATTTGCCCTTTTTGTCTAAATAAAAAAAGAAACTTTCTGTCTCTAACATAGGAAAACTATATGCAATAAGAAAATTTTTCAGGTAAGAAATAAATACACAATGTTCAGTCCATTTGTATTTGAAAAATTCATAGAAAGTACTATACTATCCTATCTTAATGAGTGCAAATTTTTATACCTAAACTTTTTTCTATCATAACTTGTATTACCAACCTGAAAAATGTCTTTTTTCATCTTAAAACACATACTTAGATCAACAACATAAGCTTTTATGTTCTCTCAAACTTTGTAAAATTTATATCTCTTTTGTGACATCATTTTTCAATTTGATAACAAAGAAAACTCTAAAACTGTAGCTATATAGTCTTTAACCCCTTCCGAGATATGAGATGGAAAAAATATTACCTAAATAGGAAGTACAGAACAAGCAACTGACACATCTATGGAAATGATATAATCATCTGGAAGCCAGGACAGTCCTCCAAAGAATCCTCTGCAAAGTTGGAGCCTCCATCTTTTATTTTTAGGCTAGAATATGTGACAGAACTTTCTGTGAAGCAGAAACTTAGAAGGAATGACCTACCTTCTCTTGGCAAAGTATAGAAGTTAACTTCCTTTTTTTATGCTTTTCCAGTCTAGATGTCATACTGTCAGCTTTTGGGGCAAAGTAAGTTTCTTTCCCATGGCCTTGCTTTGTCACATTGAAAGAAAATTATATATGGAGGTTCTTTGATGTCTATCATCTTCTTTAAAGAAGATTGGTGCTGCATATATAAATAAAATATATAATTAATATATTTTATTATATAATACAATATTATATATAATATAATTAGGAAAAATAATCTTAAATTTGTATCACTATATAAAATCCATACCAATGAAAATTATTTATTACTAGTAGTTACTTTTTTGTTTAAAAATAGATTCAATAGATAAAAAAACAAATCTATGCTTTACCCTATCATTCCTAAACCCTCCACTCTTTTTTTCACTAAACAGCAGAGACAGAAGCCTAGAGGAAAGAAAAAGAAATAAGAAAAAGAAATCCTTTAATCTAAATTTCTTCGTTGAGTTTCCTCCCTTAAAATGACCAATAACAAACTGCAACTAACCCAACAAACAGTCAAAAACATCAAAACCCATCAAACTGACCACCTACCTCACTCCTTGGGAATGTGGACACAGAGTTCTTTTTCCTGTTATTATTTATTTATTATTTAAAACAACTTCTTCTCATTTTACATATCAATCCCAGTTGTGTCTCACTTTATTCCTCCTGCTGCCCCCCACCAACCACCCACCCCACCACCCATCTACTCCTCGGAGATGGTAAGACATCCCATGGATAGTCAACAAAGTGTAGCACATCACTTAGAGGCAGAACCAAGGTGCTGCCCCCTATATCTAGGCTGAATAAGGTATCCTTCCATATAGAATAGGTTCCCAAACCCCAGTTAAAGCACTAGGGATAAATCACAGTCCTACTGCCAGTGGTTCAACAGATTGCCCCAGTTACACAACTTTCACCCACTTTCTAAGGGCCTAGTTTGGTCCTATACTGTTTTCCCCACTGTCAATCACATTTCAGTAAGCTCCCACTACCTCAGGCCAGCTATTTCTGTGGGTATCTCCATCATAGTCTTTACCCATTTGGTCCTATCATAGCTCTTCCCTCTCTTTGACTAGACTTGACACTGCCCCAAGGATAGATCTCCTTATCTGTTTGGATCAGATGCTGGATGAAGTTTCTCCAATAACAATTTGGGTAGTCATCAATCTGATTACTGGGTAAGGCCATTTTAGGTACCCTCTCCACTATTGCTTAGGGTCCATGCATAAAACTCAAGTCTAAATGAGTCAAAGACCTCAATATAAAACCAACCTCACTGAACCTCATTGAAGAGAAAGTGGGAAGTACACTTTAACACATTGGTTCAGGGGACCACTTCATAAATATAACTCTAGTAGCACAGACACTTAAAGCAACAATTTATAAATAGGGCCTCTTGAAACTGAGAAGCTTCTAGAATGCAAAAGATATGGTCAGCAAGACAAAATGGCAGCCTGCAGAATTAGAAAATAGCTTCACCAACCCCACATCAGACAGATGGCTAATCTGCAAAATATACAAAGAAATCAAGAATTTTGACATAAAAAGAACAAGTAATCATCCCCTCCCCCAAAAATGGAGGTTTAGATCTGAAAAAAGAATTCTCAACAGATGAATTGCAAATGGCTTAAAGGCACTTAAGGAAATGCTCAACACCCTTAACCATTGAAGAAAGATTTCATCTTACAACTGTCAGATTGGCCAAGATCAAAAAGACTGATGAGCGCTTAGGCTGGAAAGGATGTGGGAAAGGAGCACACTCCTCCATTACTGGTGGGAGTGCAAACTTGTTTAGCTCCATTTGAAATCAGTACTGCAATTTCTCAGAAAATTTGGAAACAATCTACCTCAAGACCCAGCAATATCACTTTTGGGTATATTCCCAAACAATGCTCAATCATACCACAAAGTCCTATGTTCTGTTATGTTCATAGCAGCATTATCCATAATAGGTAGAAACTGGAAACAGCCTATATACTTCTCAACAGAAGAATGGATAAAGAAAATGTGGTACATTTACACAGTGGAGTACTACACAGCAGTAAAAAATAATGACATATTGAAATTTGCAGACAAATGGATGGATCTAGCAAAAACTGATAAGTAAGGTAATTCAGACCCAGAAAGACAAATATAATATGTAATAACTCATAAGTGCCTCTCAGACATAAAGTTAAGAAAAACCAGCATACAGTTCATAACTTCAGCAAACACAGAGAACAAAGAGGACCCTAAGAAAGGTATACATTAATCTACATAGAAAGGAGCAAAAGACAAGGTCTCCTGAGTAAATTGGGAGCATGTGGGGCAAGGCGGGAGTCCACTGGATGGAGAAGAAGGGGAGAGTGAAGAAGGGAGGGGACAGGAGAAAAATGAATACTTCATTAAAGACAATTAAAAGATAAATATAAATCCCTTTTTAAAATGCATAATGTTAAAAATTTATAGCAATTGAACTATATTTATTGATATGTGAATTTCATTAAAAACAAAACAAAACACCTTTATGTTCTGAAACTTTCAAGATATTAAAATATTTTTGAAGTTATATATATTTAAATATTAACCATGATTAGAGACAGGGGAGATGGCTCATCATTTACAAATAAAAAATTGTTGTTTTTCAGAGAACTCAAGTTCAATTTCTATTACTTATGCCATGCATCTCACAACCACCTGTAACTCCAATTCCAGGGTTTTAATACCTCTCTGTCCTCTCTAGGACACAGACACACATGAAAATTAAAAATTGGTATATACTACTGATCTATATACCCTTCAAAATTTCAAAAATTTAGAGATTTTAGCTTACTGTCTATGATTCATTGACATACAGACAGGAGGTTTACAGCTTGATTAAGGAGACTCCACAGGTGGATCTAAATGTTTCTGCCTGACATTTGAATATTATCTTGGTTTTAGGAAACACACACACAATTCAGTGAACTGGTTAATGGGGAGAAATAAGAGTGGACTCCAACTGATATGCAAAAAGTGGGAAAAAATTACAATATCTACCTGTGAAGAAAAAGCATCAGCCAGCTCACTCTTGGCTTTATTATTATACCTCTCTTAACTTTCATTGTGATCAAAACCTCATAGTAAGGTGGCAGGGATAGGTATTTTTCATAGTAATCAATTTAAGGGTGTGGAGATAGGTATGTCTTACAGTAATCAATATAAGGTGGTGGGGATAGTTACATCTCAGAGTTTGAGCATAAACTTCCTTCGTAATATGCAGAACTTGAGGCAACTGTCACATTAGTCCTAAGTTGGGAAACAGAGGGAAGTTAAAATTGATGTTCAGATGGCTTTATCATTTTACTTAATAACTGACTATACCCCATGAGTTGGTGTCACTCACATTCCTAATTTATTTCCTGTCTGTTATAAAGCCTTCTAGAGTTGGGGGAAGGACAAGTCCCCTGCTAGGGGGCCTCCTTTGTCCCACGGAGCCGAGCAGAGAGGAGCTGGCAACCCTCAGTAGGCCTGCTTTTGGGACCGGGATCCTCTCCCAACCAGCTTCCGTGGATTCATCTGGACCCTGTCCCGGCTGCACCTGAGCTCGGCCCACCCGGGCTGAGGCCTTGGGGGAAGGGCGAGTCCCCTGCTAGGGGGCCTCCTTTGTCCCACGGAGCCG
>PVIU01033632.1:0-12195 GCA_004026605.1 Ondatra zibethicus
ATGGAATGCACTCTGCCCTGAGTATACTTTTTCTTACATTATAGCTGGTATCTTGACAACTAAAGTAACCTGATGAATTGAAACACACAATATTGCTCTTATTTACTTGGCTTATCTTCTTTATCCCATTTAATCAGGAGTGCATCAAGGCATCAAAATTCACTGAAAATGGATCAGGGTTTTTATTTCACGTGTTTTTTTAAATCTATTGTGGAATAATTATTAATTTCACAAGATGTCTGCAGTCCTGTTATTTTAGGCCTAAAGCATTCAGTGATCAAAATAAGAATTTTAGCAATCAGATAAGCTGAGGACTTTAATGAAACAATCATTTTTGTAAGATGAAAGCCATCAATATTACAGATATGAAATAATGTGGAAACATTCTGGAGAGACTTAGTTGAAAGTGGTGGACTGAGGATCTTGCAAAATTTAGGGCACAGCCACTTTCCTTTGAGACTGGAAAGGAAATTGGATAGAATTACAAAAAGATCTTTTTTTGTACAAATCTAAACCAGAAATTTTAAAACATTTTAAAAAATGTAGTGCTGAAGAAATAGCAGAAATGTGTTGCCATTCCTAGGAATTTCTGAAAGTGCTGATGGAGTGGTATGTCTTCACATGGATGAAGGTTACATGAGTATGCTCATGCACGTATTATGAGATGATGATGTAAAATTACCACAGTTAAAATGTTATGTCCTGACTAATGAATAGAAAACACAGGTTTTTTTTCTTTAAAATACTTTTTTTTCAAAACAAGAGCTAAGGGAAAATTTAAGGTTTGTTGAAATGGTGTATTTATTGAAATTGTTTTATAACTGATTATTAAAATATTAAATTCAAAACTAAAGGTAAAAAATAAAGAAAACTAAAATATAAGTAGACCAATAATTTACTGATAATATAATGGAAGTATAAATCCTCCCAAAATCGAAAAAACTATTAACCACCTATTGGTAATATAAATCATGTTGGTAAGGCTTGGTTTTTTTTAGCTTGCTTCAATATTCCCTATTCTCTTCTTATTTGTGATTAGGCCACTATTATTCATTTTTATCTTTTTATTTATCTTTACTACAAATATTTCCATTCAAATTTTTAATCTTGATTAAAATTTCTTTCTAAGTTAAAGGACTACCTTTTTGATGAGTGAGTATAGTGATATTATGTTTATATTTTAATAAATACAGCTTGCCTAAACATCAGAAGGGCAAATCTGAACCACTAGATGTCAAACAGTGGTGGCGCATACTTTAATCCCAGGATTTGGGAGACAGAGGTGGATTGATCTCTGTGAGTTCAAGGCTACCCTGGGATGCACAAAATCAATGCTGAAACAAACCCAGGTGGTTGTGGCTCACACCTTTAAACTCAGTACTAGGGAATTATGTGTTTAATCCCAGCATTAGAGGGATTATAAACTGGAAGGAGAAAGAGCTTAGTCTGCTTAGTTTGTGGTTGCCCAGCCTTGGTAGAGCCACTTCTATAGTGGCTTGATTGTTTTGCTTTTCTGGTTTTTGGGCTGAACCCCAATATCTGACTGCATTTTTATTATTCATGCAACATTTGGTGGCCAGCATTTGAGGTATGAATTCACAAAAAAAGCCATTTGCCTGAGGCATTTTAACCAACAACAAAGGCCAGAGCCATACATGGGGCTCCCAATGGAGCTGTATTTGGGCTCTAGCCTCAACTGGCTAGGCTATCTTCTTTCTCTCTCTCTCTCTCTTTCTCTCCCTTCTCTCTCTTTATCTCTCTTTCCACTGTGGTTGCAGGCTTTTCCAGAACCTGCTTCTTGGGCTGTTGCCAAACTTGCTAGCTTCCTTGAAATCCAATTAGGCTTTTACTCTTCTATGCAGCAGCAATTAACCTCACATCTTCATGAACATCATTGGCAGATATGATAAGACAACTGAAAATTCTTAAAGGGAAGAATTAGTTAAAAGAGAGTGATTTTTCCCAATTAAAAAAATGATACATGAAACATTATAATGGAGGGATTTGAGTCTCTGTATGATGATATGCTAGACAGTTTGAAAATGAAATGATTAAGTGATAGGATATCTAATTTAGATGGAATTTATGTAATGTCAATTGTAAGCATTATCAGCATTATGATTTCTATCTTATCACTAAAAGAGTTCATTGACCTGAGTGCTAAGAAACAGGCCTAGGAAAAATTGGAAAAAAATAGATCATAGGGAGATTAAAATCCAGACAGAAGAAAACCCACCAATTCTCCTGCAACCTCAGTGGAACACTAAAACACATCTTGCTCCAATACTAAGAGGACTTACGAGGTGAGTGAACAGCAACATGCAGGACACCACACTCTCTGGGATCTTCACAGTGGGACAAAACCCTGGGCCGCACCCCCAACTCCCTTGGCTTTTCCAGCCATCCAGCAAGAGACCTTCCTGCATGTTAGGCTCCCCCAAAGACCAAACCTATCCACCTGGCCTTCCAAGCTACAAGCCCTATCATGCCGCAAACTCACTTATCCTACTGGAACCTAGGTGGAACTCTGAAACACAGCTTGTTCCAATACTTAGGGGACTTAAGAGGTGAGTAAACAGCCACATGGTGAGACATCACACTCTCTAGGACCGTCACAGTTTGACAAAATCCCAGGTTCGTCATCCAACTCTCTTGGCTTTTCTAGCCAGCCAGTGGGAGAGCTTCCTAGAGATAGGCTCTCCCAAAACACAACCCCATTCACCTGACTCTCCAAGCTACTAGCCCTACCCTGCCACCAAACTTGCCTATGCTCCTGCAACCTCTATGGAACTCTGAAACACAGCTTGCTGTAACACTGAGAAGACTTAATAGCTTGCTAAATTACTGAAGGGACTAAGAGCTTGCTACAACACTGAGGGGACTAAGAGCTTGCTACAATACTGAGGGGATCAAAAGCTTGCTGCAAAACTGAGGGGACCAAGAGAGATGACCAAGGGAGCAAACCAGGAGAGAAGAGCAAGAGAGCAGGCTTAGAGAGAGATATCAGAGACTTCCTGAGACACAGATATTGACAGTACAAAGCAGCCCAAGAAAAATTCCCAAACACTCGGACATCCACTGCAAAGATTGGACCAAGGCACAAAGACACTGCTGACCTCATTTGAAAGAAGATATGGGTAGGCAGCAATGCAAGAATTCATCCAACACCCTAAAAAGCAACATGGAAACTCTAGAACCCAGTGGTCATACAGCAGGAAGATTTGATCATCCTACCCCAGAAGAAGCAGAAGAAAACGACTTTAAATATACCTTTGTGAGAATTACAGAGACTTTTAAGGAGGAAATAAAAAACTCCCTTAAAGAAATGGAGGAAAAGACAAACAAAAAATTGGAAGAAATTAATAAATCCCTTAAAGAAACCCGGGAAATCCAAGAAAAGAACAAACAGGTGAAGCAAACAGATCAAATCTTGAAGACTGAAATAGAGATAATAAAGAAAACACAAAACGAGGGAATTCTGGATATGAAAAAATCTGGGTAAATGTATAACATGAACTAAAGAGGAATGTATAACAAACAGAATATAAGAAATAAAAGAAAGAATATCAGGTGTTGAAGATACTATAGAGAAAATAGACTCATTGTTCAAAGAAAACATTAAATTCAACAAATTCCTAAAACAAAACTTCCAGAATATCTAGAACGCCATGAAAAGACCATACCTAAGAATAGTAAGGTTAGAAGAAGGAGAAGAACTCCAGGTCAAAGGCATAGAAAATATATTCAACAAAATTATAGAAGAAAACTTTCCCAACCTAAAGAAGGATATCCCTATGAAGGTACAAGAAGCTTACAGAAGACCAAATAGAATGAACCAAAAAAAAAGTCCTCTTACCATATAATAATCAAAATGCAAAACGTACAGAATAAAAAAGAATATTAAGAGCTGCAAAGGAAAAAGGTCAACTAACAGATAAAAGTAGACTTATGAGAATTACATCCAACTTCTGAATGAAAACCATGAGCCAGAAGATCCTGGGCAGACTTGCTGCAGCCACTAAGAGACCTTGGATGCAAGTGCGGACTACTATACTCAGCAATGCTTTCAATCAGTATCGATGGAGAAAACAAGATATTCCATGACAAAAACAGATTTAAACAATACGTATCCACAAACACAGCCCTACAGAAAGTACTAGAAGGAAAATCACAAACCAAGGAAGCTAACAACACCCATAATAACACAAACATCTGACAACCCTCCACCAGCACAATTCAAAGAAGGGAAACAGACAAACACTACCACCAAAAAAAAATAAATGGAGTAAACAACCACTGGTCATTATTATCACTAAATATCAATGAACTCAATTCACCTATAAAAAGGCACAGGTTAAGAGAATGGATATGATATCTCACTAAAGGTGGTGTTTCTTATTTCCATCCATTTGCATGCAAATTTAAGGCTGTCATTTTTTTTACCACTGAGTAGTATTCTAATGTGTATATATTCCACACTTTCTTGATCCATTATTCCTTTGAGGGGCACCTAGGTTGTTTCCAGGTTCTAGCTAGCTATTACAAATAATGCTGCTATGAACATAGTTGCACATATGCTTTTGTAGTATGATTGGGCATCTCTTGGGTATATTCCCAAGAGTGGTATTGCTGGATCCTGAGGTAGGTTGATTCCCAATTTCCTGAGAAACTGCCACACTGATTTCCAAAGTGGTTGCACAAGTTTGCTTTCCCACCAGCAATGGATGAGTGTTCCCCTTACTCCACATCCTCTCCAGCATAGGCAATCATTGGTGTTTTTGATTTTAACCATTCTGACAGGCATAAGATGGTATCTCAAAGTTGTTTTGATTTGCATTCCCTGATCACTAAGGATGTTGAACATGACCATAAGTATCTTTTGGCCATTCAAACGTCTTCTGTTGAGAATTCTCGGTTCAGATCATTACCCCATTTTTTAATTGGGTAATTTAGCATTTTTAATGTCTAGTTTCTTGAGTTCTTTGTATATTTTGGAGATCAGACCTTTGTCCAATGTGGGGTTAGTGAAGATCTCCCATTCAGTAGGATGCCTTTTTGTCTTAATGATAGTGTCCTTTGCTTTACAGAAGCTTCTCAGTTTCAGGAGGTCCCATTTATTCATTGTTGCTCTGATTGTCTGTGCCACTGGGGTTTTATATAGGAAGTGGTCTCCTGTACCCATGTATTGCAGGCTACTTCCCACTTTCTTTTCTATCAGGTTAAGTGTGGTTGGATTAATATTGAGGTCTTCAATCCATTTGGACTTGAGTTTTGTGCATGGAAATAGATAAGGATCTATTTTCATTCTCCTACAGGTTGACATCCAGTTATGCCAGCACCATTTGTTAAAGATGCTTTCACTCTTCCATTGCATACTTTTAGCTTCTTTGTCAAATATGAGGTGGTCATAGGTTTGTGGATTAACATCCAGATCTTCAATTTGATTCCATTGGTCAACATCTCTGTTTTTATGCCAATACCAAGCTATTTTCATTACTGTAGCTCTGGAATAGAGTTTGAAGTCAGGGATAGCAATGCCTCCGGAAGTTCCTTTATTGTATAGGATTGTTTTGGCTATCCTGGGCTTTTTGTTTTTCCATATAAACTTAGTTATTTTTCTCTCAAGGTCTGTGAAGAATTTTGTTGGGATTTTAATGGGGATTGCATTGAATCTATAGATTGCCTTTGGTAGAGTTGCCATTTTTACTATATTGATCCTTCCAATCCAGGAGCATGGGAGATCCTTCCATTTTCTGGTATCCTCTTCAATTTCTTCCTTCAAGGTCTTAAGGTTCTTGTCAAATAAATCTTTTACTTCCTTTGTTAATGTTACCCCAAGATACTTTATGCTATTTGTGGCTATCATGAAAGGTGATGTTTCTCTGATTTCCCTTTCTGTTCCTTTATCCTTTCTGTATAGGAGGGCTATTGATTTTTTGAGTTGATCTTGTATCCTTCCACGTCACATTTATCAGCTGTAGAAGTTCTTTGTTAGAGTTTTGGGGTCACTTATATATACTATGATATCATCCGCAAAACCCAAAAAGATGATTATGGTATGTACTCACTCATTAATGGACCCTAGCCATAAACAAAGAACATTAAGCTTATAGCTCACAAGCCTAGAGAAGCAAAATAGTAAGATGAACCCAAAGAAAAACATATATATATCCTACTGGAAATTGGGTGCAAACAAGATCGCTGAGCAAAAGGGGGAGGCACAGGAATGGGGATAGAGGTGTAGGTAGGGGTTGGGGGTGAAAGGGAGAGAGAAGGGAGAAGGGGTGGACTGGGGAGATCTTGGGGGACTGAGAGGGTGGAGATAGAGGAAGGGTAGATATTGGAGAAGAGAATAAGACATCTACATTAAGGGAGCCATTCAGGATTGGTAAGAGTCTTGGCTCTAGAGGGGATCACAGGTGTTCACAGGGATGTCCCCAGTTAAGTACTTGGGCAGCAGAGGAGAAGGTGCCTGATCTAGCCTTGTCCCATAGTCACATTGATGAATATCTTGATCATCACCATAGAAATTTCGTCTGATCGATGGATCGATGGAGATAGAGACAGAGACCCACATTCACATCAGAGCAATGGACTGAGCTCCGAAGGTCCAGTCAAAGAGCAGAAGGTGGGAGAAGATGAGCAAGGAAATTGGGACCAGGAGAGGCTGGTCCACCAACCGTGACAGTGTGCCTGACCTAATGGGAGCTCACCAAATCCAGCTGGACCAGGACTAAATGAACACATGATCAAACCAGAATCTCTGAACGTGGCTGTCAATGGGGGCTGACTGAGAAGCCAATGATAATGGCACTAGGACCTATCTCTTCTGCATGTATTACCTTTTTGGGAATCTAGTCTATATGGATTCTAGGCTGGGATAGAGGGGGGAGGGCCTTGGGCTTCCCACAGGGCAGGGTACCCTGCCCCATCTTAAGGAAGCAGGGAGAGGGAGAAGGGTTAGTGGGGGAGCGGGAGGGGACTGGGAGAAGGGGAGGAAGTGTATTTTTTTTTGAATGAAAAATAAAAGAATATATAAAAAAAGAGAATGGATATGGAAACAAGCTCCAGCATTCTGCTATTTACAAGAAACACACCTCAACTTCAAAGACAGACACTACCTCAGAGTAAAGAGTTGGGAAAAGGTTTTCTTGGTGTAAGAGGTTCTTCTGTCTATGTGTTGCTTTCATTGGTTGAATAAAAAAAACTGCCTTGGACTTTAGATAGGGCATAACTTAGATAGGCGGGGAGGACAGAACTGAATTCTGGGAGGAAGAAGACGAGACAGAGAAACGCCATGAACCTCCTGCCTTAGACTGACGCTGGTTAGAATCTTTCCTGGTAAGCCACAACCTCGTGGTGTTACACAGATTCGTAGAAATGAGTTAGATCAGGATGTGAGAGTTGGCCAAGAAGAGGCTAGATATAATGGGCCAGGCAATTTAATTAATACAATTTCTGTGTAGTTATTTCTGGGGTTAAGCAAGCCTGGCAGCAGGATGCAGCCTACTTGCCTCATTATTACATTTTCTAATCAAATGGACCTAAGAAACAAGTAGATATAGCTACCCTAATATCTATCAAAATAGATTTCAAACTAAAGTCAGTCAGAAGAGATGGGGGACACTTTATACTCATAACAAGAACAATCCATGAAGATGTAATCTCAATCCTGAACATCTATGTCCCTAATGCAAGAGCATCCACAATGTAAAAGAAAAAATTACTAAAATTTAAATCACACATCAAACCCCATATGCTAATAGTAGGAGACTTCAATACTTCACTATTGCCAATGGACAGGTCAACCAGACAGAAACTTAAGAGAGAAATAAGAGATAACAGATGTCATGAATCAAATGGACTTAATAAACATCTATAGATATTCCACCCAAACACAAAAGAATATACCTTCTTCTCAGCACCTCATTGAGCCTTCTCTAAAATTGATCACATACTCTGCAACAAAGCAAACCTCCATAGATACAAAAAAAATTGGAGTAAGCCCATGTGTCTTATCGAGCCACCATGGATTGAAGCCAGAATTTAACAACAATACTACTTTAAGAAAGCCTACAAACTCATGGAAATTGAACAGTGAACTACTGAACCACTCCTGGGTAAAGTAAAGGAAGAAATAAAAAAATTAAAGGTTTACTTGAATTCAATGAAAATGAAGGCACAACATATCCAAATCTATGTGACACTATGAAAGCAGTGCTAAGAGGAAAGTTCATAGCACAAAGTGTCCACATAAAGAAAATGAAGAAAGCTCACATTAGTGACTTAACAGCACACCTGAAAGCTCTAGAAAAAAAAAAAAAAGAAGACTCACCCAGGAAGAGTAAAAGACAGGAAATAATCAAATTGAGGGTTGCAATAAACAAAATAGAAACAAAGAAAACAATACAAAGAATTAATGAGACAAAGTGCTGGTTCTTTGAGAAAATCAACAAAATAGAATAATCCCTATTCAAACTAATCAAAAGGCAGAGAGTTAACATCTGAATTAACAAAATCAGAAAAGAAATGGGGAACATAACAATAGACACTGAGGAAATTCAGAGAATCATTAGGTCATAGTACAAAAACCTGTACTCTACAAAATTGGAAAACATAAAAGAAATGGACAATTTTCTAGATAGATGCCATATACCAAAATTAAATCAAGACCAGGTGAGCAATTTAAGTAGACCTATAAACTGCAAGGAATTAGAAGATGTCATCAAAAACCTCCCAAGCAAAAAAAGCCCATGGCCAAAGGGTTTTAGTGCAGAATTCTACCAGAACTTCCAAGAAGAGCTAATACCTATACTCCTCAAAGTGTTCCACATTATAGAAACACAAGGGACATAGCCAAATTCTTTTTATTAGGCTACAGTTACCTGGATAGTAAAACCACACAATGACTCAACCAAGAAAGAGAATTACAGACCAATCTCACTCATGAACATGGATGCAAAAATACTCAATAAAATACTGACAAACGGAATCCAAGAACACATCAAAAAAAAAAATCCTCCACCCTGATCAAGTTGGCTTCATCCCAAAGTTGCAGGGCTGGTTCAACATATGAAAATCTATCAATGTAATTCATCATATAAATAAACTGAAAAAAGCCATATGATCATTTCATTAAATGCTGAAAAAGCATTTGAGAAAAACCAACACCCCTTCATGATCAAGAACTTTGAGAGGTTAGGGATACAATGAATATACCTAAATATAATAAAAGCAATGTACAGCAAGCTCACAGGCAAAATCAAATTCAATGGAGAGAAAAGCAAAGTGATTCAGCTAATTCAGGAACAAGATAAGGCTGTCTACTCTCTCAATATCTCTTCAACATAGTTCTTGAAGTTCTGGCTATAGCAATAAGAGAACAAATGAGATCAAGGGGATTCAAATTAGAAAGGAAGAAGTCAAACATTTGTTATTTGAAGATGATATGATAGTATATATAATTGGCCCCAAAAACTCTTCCAGAGATCTCCTACAGCTGATAAATACCTTCAGTGATGTATCAGGATGCAAAATCAACTCAAAAAATCAGTAGCCCTCCTATATAGAAATTATAAGGAAGCTGAGAGTGAAATCAAAGAAACACCACCTTTCACAATAGCCACAAATAAAATAAAATATCTTGGGGTAACCTAACCAAAGAAGTGAAAGACCTATTTGACAAAAACTTTGTCTTTGAAGAAAGAAATTGAAGAAGATACCAGAAAATAGAAAAGATCTCCCATGCTCTTGGATAGGTAAGATCAACATATCAAAAATGTCAATCCTACCTACAGCAATCTATAGATTCAATGCAATATCCATCAAAATCCCAACACAGTTCTTGACAGACCTTGAAAGAATAATAATCAACTTCGTATGGAAAAACAACAAGCCCAGGATAACCAAAACAATCCTGTACAATAAAGAAACTTCCAGAGGTATCACAATCCCTGAAATCAAGCTCTATTACAGAGCTTCAGTAATGAAAACAGCTTGGTATTGGCATAAAAACAGAGACGTTGACCAATGGAATCAAATTGGAGACCGGGATATTAATCCACAAACCTATGAACACCTGATTTTTGATACAGAATCTAAGATTATACAATGGAAAAAAGAAAGTATCTTCAACAAATGGTGCTGGCATAACTGGATATCAACATGTAGAAGATTGAAAATAGATCCATGTCATATTCTCTCACAGGCCCCCAAGTCAAAAGTGGTCCAGTCATTCCCAGCCACTATGGAGGACATGTCTCACCAAGAAAATTCCAGAGTCTTATGTAAAAGCCATACTGTTCTGGATGCTGAAATAAACATGGAGGATGAATTAAAAATTCAAATGGGAAATATGAAATGTATATTCTGGCAGACTTCTATAAAGTAATAAAGACAAAACTAAGAGTGTATAAATAGCATTATAATTGCGGGTTTGATAGATACAGGTGTGGATGTGAGTATCATTACTCCTGAATCTTAGGATCCAAATTGGCATCTTCAAGACACAGATGTTCAACTGCAGGGGAGGCATGAAGTTGTTGAACTACTGAACAGAAAGACAGACCCACATGGGCCTTTTCTGAGGGAAAAAACTTAACTATTCATTTTATTTTTCCCTTTTACTGATCATATTCTGTTCTGTTCTTTTACCCTGTTGTTCTCCTATAGTTGTCCTCCGATGTTCTCCTTCTATCTTCTCCCTGCTGTCCTCCTTCTGTCTTCTCCCTGCTGTTCTCCTTCTGTCTTTTCTCTGATGTTCTCCTACTTCTTCATTGTTTTCCTTCTGTGTCTTTCCTTCTTTTCTCTTTCTACCTCTTTTATTTTCTCTTATCCCTTTTATACTAAGACAAAATATTTCTATGTAAGAAAAGATTACCTTATAATTGCAAGCTATATTTTTTTTCCAAAAATTAATTAAAATCTTTATACAGGTAGAAATCACATTATTACATGTCTTTTGTAGAAACCAACAAGTATTTAAACATTTTTCTTTGTATTAATTTCATGGCTATCACATCTTCACCCCAAAATAATCATTATTTTTAACTTATTTATAAAGTATAAGCAAGCAAAGTATTCTTCTTAGCTAGTTCTTTTACTTGCAGGCTGCATTTTGTTGTTACACAGAGAGGAATAAATATTTCAGTAATTATCTCAAAATTTAATCTTATATAAAATCTTAAAAGAATCAGGAATCTAAACATATGTTTGATAGATACATAGATAGATAGATAGATAGATAGATAGATAGATAGATAGATAGATAGATAGATAGATAGATAGATATTAGTCGTTTCTACTTCAAGTCCTCAGAATGCATACAACAATATTTTATTAAATCATAGCAGGAAGTTAAGGGCATAAATAGGTATTAGAAATTGCTCATCATCTTTTGTCACCAACATATCTTCAGTCATTTCAGGTAGTAATTAACAGACTGCCTTTTTTTTTTTGTTCGTTGACCTCAATGAGTATCTTGATCAACTAAGAATAGTGGGGCAGTCTAAATGTTAAATTGTTCACCAAGTTATCTACGTCAAGGATATTAACAAAATCACTGTAGCCTAACTTCACTAACAAATTATATTTCTAAATTCTAAGGATGGTGCTTGAATCATGAATCTGCTCCAGCAGCAATGCTTGGAAAGATTCAATAATTGTAAGTATCAGTAACGTTGGCCATAGAGTGGCTAGACACTTCCTGAGAGTTTTCACAGAACTCGGGAATATGGGGGGCATGGTGACTGCAATAGGAACAGGCAGAGCTATGTATGTCCAATAGCAGCATGGTGTCCTCAGAACATGTAGTCCTAGGGCTATGCCTCTCTAAGTCTCACCCACCGTGATTATGCTGACTGGTGAGCCATTTTCCATGAGATCCAAAGCTTCTTGCTTTTTCTCGCACATGGCCACCTACAGGATTCCACGTGGATATGAATGTTATGAAACAGGTATCTTTAAGAGCCATTTTAAAAGCTGTTTACTACCTGGCAAAAAAAAATAATGAAGATAGAAAATACAAATATTTTATTAAAAAACACAAAATTAACAAATATTTAAGATCATGAAATACAGAAAAAGCAGGCATAAATTACAAAGAATAACCTAATAAACATCAAGAAGCTAGAAAATTGAAACTCCTAAAGGAAATGTAAGATTAATGCTAAAATATAGGTATTTTAGAAAGAGAAA
>PVIU01033633.1:0-12193 GCA_004026605.1 Ondatra zibethicus
TGGAGAGGCAGCCCTGGCAGTTCACAGCGGCTCTCAGTGACACAGGCCAGCATGTTCTCTAGGAACACGCCAAGGAGCCTATCCTCACCCAGTCAGGACACTGAGCCAGACACCATGGGGACACAGCACATCCCAGCAAGGCATCATTGCCACAGAGCTCCTGCGGCCTGACAAGCACAAACTGTCTGAAGCTGAGGCTATCGCGAGATCCTCCAAGGTCAGGACAGCCTGAGGCTGCAGCCGTGAGACTGGTTTACACAGCTGATGTGGAGAGCCTTAGAGAGAATGTTGTTATTTTACCAGCTCCCCAACTAATACCGTGTCTCCATAAATGAAACCTGAGCCAAGCCAAAGTTTTGTTTCAAAGCGCAATGCAGCTGAATCTGTGGTCCCAGCATTATAGACGCTAAGGCTGGAGGATCTTAAGTTCAGGTTAGCCCAGGCTACCACAGGAGAACTTAGTTCCATAAACATAATGAAGAAAAACAAAGTGGAGAAAGGAAAGTGACTGGACTTGTCTTTTCTGCGGCTGCAAACGTTGCCAGAGCCTATGCCATGATCTCCTGTCCTCTTAGAGACTCCTTGGGACGGGGCAGGCCAGCTCTGAGGCAGGAGAACGCCCAACTCCCACGAAGCTTTTGGCCAGCAGGCATGGTGACACGTGGCAGCTGCAGCCCCTCCTGAAGAAGGTTGAGTGCAGACAGGCCCCATGGAACTCTCTGTGGCAAACACCTGGCACCCCGCCAAGTGCCCAGTGACAGACACAAAGAAATACAGGAAAGACCTTCAGGTTCTGAGGAGCAGAGGCCCAGCAGGAAGATGGAAGCACCCTAAGGCCACATGGGTCACAGGACCAACCTTTCCCACTGCTGGCCTTCCCAGCTTCCTGATATGTCCTTTCCTTTCCTTTTTCCTTATTCCTTTCTTTCATTTTTCAAACAAAGTCTGACTGTGTAGCCCAGACTGTCCTGGAACCCGCTCTGTAGACTAGGCTGGCCCTGAACTCTGCCTCTGCCACCTGAGCGCTGCGATTAAAGGTGTGTGCCCCCCACAGGTCTTTTTCTTTTAATGACAGAATCTCATGTAGCTGTGCTTAGCCAGATACTTGCTATATAGCCTAGGCTGATCTCAAACTTGTGGCAATCCTCCTGCCTCAGCTTCCCAAGTCCTGGATTACAGACATGAACCCCTTGTCTTGTGGACACATTTTATAAATGAACAACCGGGTGCAGTGACATAGACCTGTATCAATCTGGACAGCAGATTGGGATGCAGGCGGCAGTAGGGAGGCCAAGATTCTGAAACCAGACTGAGGCGAGAAAGTTGGCCTCACTCTGTGTCTAGTGACAGGGGTGGGGGTTCTGCCCCTGAAGTCAGCTGCACCCACCTCTCCGCAGTGATGTCTCCCTTGAGGAAGCCCACTATGCTGGGTCCCTGACTTCTGCAGGAGGGAGGCTGAAGCAGGTGCTGGGCCACCTGCGTTCTGATGGACATGGCGCTGGTGTTCCTCTCGGGCTCAGAATGTCATTTTCTTCCTAGGACTCGCTGCCTTTCTGAACCCCAGCTAAAAATCGCTTCCATTCTTCCTGGAGTTACTCATCGCCTGCTGACTAATGCTTCAGGCCATCCATCTTTAAATCCTTTGTTGTTTCTCAGCCTACGGTCTTAGGAACAAAAGTTGAAGAGGTTTTCAACCGGAAGTGACCAGAAGGCAGTCCTACTGAAGCTCTGCCTTCCAGAGGGGGAGGCGGGCAGTATTGACTGCACCACAGCGAAGTGGCCATGATAACTTTGGGGAAAAGTGATCTGTCACTCATCTGTCTTCCCAGCATGCAATTTACCCTCTAAGGCAGCTGCACAAGACAAATCTGAGGAGGAACTGCTTTCTGGTTGATAGTTCGTGCCTTATATGTAATTTGAAGTCCATTATTAAAATAATCATATTTTTAAATATTAAATATGTATTAAAAAATACATATTTACCAGGCACACACATCTTTAATCCCAGTGTCTAGGAGGCAAAGGCAGACAGATTTCTATGGGTTTGAGGCCAGCCTGGTCTACCTATCAAGTTCCAAGTCAGCCAGGGATAAACTTTGAGGCCTTGTCTCAAAATAATAATAGTAATAATATAGTAATATGTATTTGTTGGTCATGCAAGCATACACCTATAATTCACAGCACTCGTGATGCTGAGGCAGGAGAATCTTTGTCGTTTTTGTTTTTCAAGACAGAGTTTCTCTGTATAGCCTTCACTGTCCTGGAACTTACTCTGTAGATCAGGTGAGCCTCCAACTCAGAGATCTGCCTGCCTCTGCCTCCTGAATGCTGGTATAAAGGCATGCACCACCACTACCAGACTAAGAATAATTAGTTGTCTTTCAACCATTTTAGATTCATCTGTTGAGAGTCAACTAATGATTCCTAGTCTTGCTGAAAGACACTTAAAAAGTAAATGCTCATCGTCCTTAGCCATCAGAGAAATGCAAATGGCCAAGATCAAAAACACTCATGACAACTTACACTGGAAAGGATGCGGGGTAAAGGGAACACTCCTCCATTGCTGGTGGGAGTACAAGCTGCTTTGGAAATCAGTATGGCAATTTCTCAGAAAATTAGGAAACAACCTTTCTCAAGACCCAGCAATACCACTTTTGGATATATATCCAAAGGATGCTCAATTGTGCCACAAGGACATGTGTTCAACTATGTTCATAGCAGCATTGTTTGTCGTAGCCAAGACTGCCTCAGTCTTATACACGGAAAAGGTGGTAATCTCTTGTGCCTGGCACCTTCAGGAAGAACCAGCACTGACATCCCATCTCTATACACCTGGCCTCCACAGCTTTAAGTAAACAGAGGTAGCCTTGCATGGAAAGCGGTGCAGCGGTCACAGGATTCTTGTCACCAGTTTATGTCTCTGCTCTGTCGCTGTCGGCCTCTGCATGACCCCTCTCTGGTGACAAATGACCAAATGGGGACTCTGAAATCTTCTTCCCAGCCCCTTCCTTGTCTTCAGGCCACTGCTGACCCTCTCCAAGGCTTCACACCTAAGGGCATGGGGGAGCTACGGTCATGGTACCTCCAAGCTTCAGCACTCCATGTCGCTGTCAAATGCCAAGTGCCAGGTGGCACCAGAGCTCACTAACGACTGAGATATGGACCTTCAGCCGAGGACTCATCTTCAGAACCTGGGATGGAGCAGCAGGGCAGGGCTTCCACCTCCAAGCTCCTACCCCAGTGAATCCTGCCGGAATCCTCAGGGTGGGCCCCAAGATACCAGACAATCCCCAGAGACAGGTGAGTGAAGGGTGGCTGCGAGCCACCACAGTGGGACCAAGCACACACTTTCCTTTAGGGGTGTCTTAATTGTCACCCGTTTGATCAGGAACCACAAGGGGCAGGCTGGGTAGATATACTCACACGAACACAAATGCAATGAAAATATTTATTTGTGGATAATCATAGAAGACAACAGACCAGCACAAAACAGACAGGTGCTCAAGTCTACAAACACACTGACAGGGGACAGTACATGGGGCTGAGGGACTTGGGCCAGAGACCACCTGAGCCCAGAGCACGCCCCTCCTGCGTAGCAGGGACTGTGGGCCAGCTGTGCTTTGCTCTAAAGGCTAGGAGCTTCCAAAATATTATGGTCTCTGGGGAGGAATAGTAGGTTCAGGATGGCCCCAGAGCAGCCGTCTTCTGATTGGTCCAGGTTTGCAACACATGGGAGAAATTCTGACAAGGTCTGGATCAGGAATTAGGCAGCTATGAAGCTAAGAGCACTCAGGATGTCACCCCGTCTCATCCTTCAAGAGCTATGTTCCTTTAGAATCCACCACCATCTCCAAAACCACTGACATCACACCGCCCATTATCCAGAAAATGATCTGAGGTGTTCTGTGGGACCCAATCAGGTCTGAGCTTTCAGGGAATTTGGCTTCTGTCTTCCTGCTCTGTGGGATACTAGAAGGATGTGCTAAGCCTGTGGGTCTTCTATTTGTCCTGTCACCCCCAGAGCAAACCCTCCTTATGTCAGGCACGAACCAGGTCCTTGGTGAGACTATAGCTGAGACGTCCATGGGACCAGTCCAGGTCACACTAAAGATAAAGGCTCCTCCACTTGTCTTCATGGGGGGCTGTGTAGCCCTGCAAGGCAGGCAGTGCAGCCATGGTTTTACACAGTATCTCAGCCTGCCCTGATGGGGTCTGCTGGCTCTATAGGATGGGCAGTGAGGCACAGTCATGGTTTCAACCCCAAAGCCTTCTGGGAGCTTCCAAGCATGGAGGTCTGAGCTGCAGGCTCTCCCCTCTGTTTCTGCCCACCTAAAGCCATAGGGGCAGAGGCAGCACTAGCTGCCTATTTAAGAGCTGGCAGGGCCAGGGTGGGGTTCCCATGGTGTAGGAGACCTTTTCTACTTGGAATGTGTATCCTGTCACAGAAAGACCAGAAACAGTGAACTAAGGGAAGGAAAGAAGAGATGCTGGGCTGGGGGAGCTCAGCTCATCATCACAACCCTGAAGTAGGTGTTCCCCAGGGCTCAGCTCCAGGCGGAGTGGGTAAGAGATGGGAGATAAGTGGAGATAAGATAAAGCACACGCCTTTAATCCCAAGATTCAGGAGGCAGAGGCAACCGGATTTTTGTGAGTTCAAAGTCAGGCTGGTCTAGAAACTGAGTTCCAGGATAGTCAGGAGCTACACAGAGAAACCCTGTCTCGAAAATCTAAATAATAATAATAATATTAATAAAAATGCAGATGCTGTATTACTACATAGCCATCCTCCTGCCTCAGCCCCTAGGGTACAAGATTATAGGTTATAAATGTGCACCTCCATGCCAGGCAAAAATTTTCCATTAATTAAAAAAACTAAATATGGCTCAATTTAAACTCTCTCATTAAATTCTTGTTTTAAGCAAATGCACACACTAGGGTGCAATGAAGGGAGAATATGGTATAAGGCATTATTTTAAATTAATTTTTGCACGGAAAATGTCTGCAACAAGAATAAACCAGAGTCAAAAAAGAGACACAAACATTTCAAGATAACCCCAGCTTTAGGAACTGTCAAGTCAGGCCATGCTGATCAAGCCATGGGGGCATGGAATGTCATGCAAGGATTGGGGACACAGTGAGCTCCTATTTACTGTGAGATGTACAACACCAAAGTCTGGATTTTTTTGTTGTTGTTGTTTTTGGGTTTTTTTTTTTTTTTTTCGAGACAGGGTTTCTCTGTAGCGTTGGAGCCTGTCCTGGAGCTAGCTCCATGTGGACCAGGCTGGTCTTGAACTCACAGAGATCAGCCTGCCTCTGCCTCCCAAGTGCTGGGGATTAAAGGCGTGCACCACCACCGCCCGGCCAAAGTCTGGATCTTAACACAAAGATTTACACACTAAAAACCAACCTACAAAATCGGTCAGCTTGGTGGCAGCTGTTTAACCTGCTGGCACCAGCATCTGCCTGGGCAGCTGACACCACCACTGCGCCCCCTACTGGTGGAGGCTGAAAGTGTGCAACAGGAGGCAGAAATCTTACACTGATTCCACAGGACTGGCACCTGCAAATGCCCTGCCAGCTGCAATCTGAAGATGTCACAGGAAGTACTACGGGAAAGGAATGGACTGGCACATACATGTCCAGCTGTGCCTCCGCTCCAGGGTGCTCCGCCATCATTCAAGCTCCCCAGGGGGCAGCATCTACTCAGACTGCTGGACCAGGTTCAAGCCTTCCCTACAGAGCCCACAGTTCTATGAAGAACCTTACAGTGAACCTGGCCTCCCAGAACAGCCCCTCAGGGGACACCTTTTCGAGGTATCCACTGGAGGGTCACCAGACATGTCACTCAGACAGACCCGGCTTCCCAGGGACTCCCACTGCAGGTATCTACATGGATGGCTAGGACCAAGCTCCCAAGTGGCAGAGGGACAGCACTAAAAGGGGTCTCTGGGCTGCAGCACCCTCTGGAGGGCACATGGAATCTGGATGCCACCACCAAGTGTGTGCCTTGCCTGTCCCGTCTTGACCCAAAAGAAAAGTGCACAGAAAGGGCCAGAACAAGCAGCGGTCTGCCAGGGTCACTGGGCACCTGAGAACTGTGGAACTCTAGACCAGATGTGTCCTCAGAGGGCAGGACGGAAGCAAAGAATAACAAGATACACTCACTTCTTTTCCTATACCTTTCAGCCTCAGACAATGGAAGGTTTGAAACAATGGGAACAGGACACCATGTTCAGGAGCTGCCCAGGGGCACAGCAAAGGGCCCAGGGCTACACGGGCCACCTGCCTCCTTCAGGAGGGCCCTGGCTTCCTCAACAAGGACAGGACAGGGCCTGACCTCTAACACCCAGTGCTATTCTCTTATTCCAGATTGGGGTGGTGACATCATACCGGGAACTCAGCTAGCCTACAGGGCACACAGTCCCCTCCTTCCAATACTCCACATAAGCACAGTGAAGCCAGGCCTGGCCATGCCCACTGAAGACTCAAGCAGCTTTTAAACGAGAAGAGAAGGAATGTAGGAGCCAGTCATGATAAGCTAAATATGTACAGATCACCCAAAGGAAGCTCTTTACTTCCAACCATTATCACCTGCCAGAGTAGGACTCAGCCATCAATAAGTTTAATGGAGGCCTGAGTCTCAGTAGTTTACCCTAAAGCAATACCTGGCTGCAGGAAGGACCATAAACTAATACCTGAGCACCACCCAAGAACAGACCATCCAAAGGAAATGCCTAACGTTCCAACCACTGTAGATAGGATCACCTGCCAGCACACTCACCGGGATACCCTTAGACAAATGTCAGCCAATCAGGGGTCCTGAACCTCAGAAACCCCACACCCCTACCTTTACTACTATAAAAACCCAACTCTAACTGAGCTCAGGGCTGTCTGTTTATTCCAATACATTGAACATGCAGAGAGACCAAGTTTGCAAACTTGCTTTAAATAAAGGCTCTTTGCTTTTCATATGGGACTTGGTCTCCTTGTTGGCTTTTGAGGGACTTTGCAGATTTGGGCATAACAGGACACTGCTTCATTTCTAAATACATCATTTCATAACTAAACTACAGAAAGGGAAAGTAAAAGCCAATTCTGATCTGGATACCAGGGGACCACCAGACCCTGTGCTGGCTGGCAGGAAGGCTGTAGATGTTTCTTTGGGAAGCATTACTTCTGCCCAGGCCCCATGCTCAAAGCACTTACTGTTTCTTCTTTGTGACATGCTTGGGCCGCAGCCACTGCTCCTTGTCCCCTGGATCCAAAACACACAAAGGACAATTCAGACTAGAGCCAAGTTCAGGATTGGAGAGGAAGTCCTCAGAGGAGAGAGCACTCAAACCGCTGTGTAAGCAAGAAAGGGTCCTCCCAACCCCATTAGCTCTGGGCTACAGTCAAGAGCCAAGGCTTTCCTGATGTGTTTGCAGGGGTGGTCATGAAGACCCCAGCATATATAAAATGGCCACACCAAGTACTGCTCTGGCAGGGTACTCTTCACACCGCATCAGACACACCCAGGCTCTCTCAGTCTATGCCAGCTCTCATCCTTCATTGTGTGCATGTATGTGAAGCCAGGTGTCAACATCCGGGTCTATTGCTCTCCACATTTTGCTTTGAGACAGGGTCTCCTACCAAACCTGTTTGAATGGACTGGCTGGCAAGAGAGCCCCAGGGGTCTTCCTGTTTCCAATTCCCTAGTTCTTAGGTCTCCAGTGCACACTTAGGAGCTGGGGACTGAATTCAGGTCCTCATGTTTGCATGACAAGTACACTACCCACTGGGCCATTTCTCCTGTCGAGTCTCAACACGCAGAGGAAAACGGAAGATTTCCTCATTGCTGGCAAAGTGGAGTTCCCTGCTCTCTGCTAGGCAGTGACGATCTTTCGCAATGATTTAGGGGATCATTGTGGTTGTTCCTGCTAGCCATGGGTCTCCTCTTAGCAATAATTGAGGCCCAGAGGTTGACAATGGGACCAAGAACACATGACAGAGAGCTAGCTATCCCGGGCCTAGAATACTAATAAACAAGATAATTTTTTAAATTATATTTATCGTGTGTGTGTGTGTGTGTGTGTGTGTGTGTGTGTGTGTGTGTGTGTGTGTGTGTAAGAGAGGGTGAACAATTCATAGGAATGAGGTCTCTGCTTCCACCATGTGTGACACTCAGGCTGACAGGCTGGGCAACAGGCAGCCTCACCTGCTGAGCCATCCTGCAGCTGTGACCAGAAAGATGAGGAGCTCAGGATGTGGGCTGGGGAGGAAGCTGAGGCAGACTAGTGCACACCCATGTGGACCAGTGTCTCCTGCATCTAGGGCATCTGAACTGGGGTAAGGGAACACTGGACTATGTTAAGGTAGGCTGTGGCTCTCAGAGGACACCCTATGGGCTGCAGCCAGGCACCCCTGGAGAACCTATGCCTCCATGGGGGCCACATCATGGTCCCCACCTCTTCCAGTCTATTTCTCCATAGGCAGTGGCTTCTCAGAAGAGGCAAATGTCAAGAACTGAGGGACAGGGAAATGGGTGTGGGTGCTGAGATAAGACATAAATAAGAGCCCCACTCACAGCTATGACTTAGGGACCCCAAATTCCAGGATGGATAGCCAGGAAAGCCACACTTGAACAATGGAACATGTCACGTCACCTGCAGGAGTCTGAGGGCCACCCCTGCACCCACAGTGCCAATATGCTCTCAATGGGAACAGAGCTTCCAAGGAGGCAGAGGGTTGGCTGATTTCACATAAGGGCCTCTCGTCCCTCAGCATGTGATGCGCACAGAACACAGAAATTGGGGGAGGAAATAGTGGTAAAGTATGTCGCCATGAGGCAGGTACCACCTCTGCCTCTCCTTTCCTGTCTGTCCAAACAGCAATGTACTGTCCTCAGCAGCGTGTGGCAAGTGCAGTGCCAACCAACAGTGCTTCAGGGCTGGGTGAGTTCCCACAAGAGTCCGGTGTAGCAACCTTCCCTGAACTTCCCAAGCCACCGTGGGCTCAGCAGCTGACCTCTATGTTAGTCAGTTTCCCAGAAGTTGGTCCCAAGTTACAGGAACTCCTGCTGACACCAGGAGGCTTGCAGGGTCCCCGGAGCGTTTGGGGCCCTTAAAAGGTCCCTGTCACAGTGACTACATGCTTGTTCGCACACCCAAGCATGAGAATATGGAACCCTCCCACACAGCCCAACAGCTTCATGAGTCCCACATCCTCGGAGACCAGGAGCAGCAGACACACACAGAAACTCCAATGCAGGAACAAGGGGAAGACCAGATGGCAATGACGTATTTGGCATAATTCTTCCAGATGCCAAGACCTAACCCAATTTTAAAAACAGTGCCACCACAGGCCTCTTCTCAGCTCAATCAAGGTTCTGGGGGCAGTGGCAGCCTGTGGCCAACAGAAGGCTCCACAGGCAGCTTGCCTGCTCCACCCACCTTCCACACACACGTGAGTCAACATGAGGCAGTCAGGAGGCCTTGGGGAGGAAGGGGCCATTTCTGTGACTGTTTTGGGTCCAGCAGAAATCTACGCCATGGAGACACCTGGGCCACATAAGCCAGACTCAGCTGGCGCCTGGCATAAGCCGCCACTTCAGGGTAGCTCACCAGACATGAGAACCTGCTGGTCCCAGCACAACATGGATATCTGAGGGTCCGGCAAGTGGCAGTGGGTGAGCCTGCTCATGTCCCCAATACCCCATCCAGCCCCATCCCTCCCAGCTCCAAAGAGCCCTTGTCTTGAACCTGCCTTCTCTCTGACTCTCCTGAGGGACAAGAGGTACTAGGCACTTACGGACTGAGTCATAACCTCCCTCCTACTGAGCCCCCAATATTCTCTGGAGCCTGAAAGCCATGGACTACAGAAACAGATGGACCCAGGGAGCACACAGGGCAGGTGGAGCAGGCACTTACGCATCCTCTGGCTGTCCAGTGCAATCAGGTAGTCACTCCCCTGTGGGGAGGGCAGGTCAGAGCTGGTGATGACCACCGTGTCCGGACCCATGCAGTGCAGCATGTCCATCACCTGCCAGCAACAAGGGAGAGTGTCAGCACATCCGGCCATGGTGGCTCTTCCTGACAGGGGAAGGACCCTGGTCGGCCACTGTCCTCTGCAATCATAGCTGAAGCAGCCAGTCATAACCAGCATGCTCGATGGGCTCTAGTGGACCTGGGACATTGCACACACATGGCCAAGCCTGTGGTCTGCCATCTCATGTCAGGGCATTGACAGCTCAGGGTCTGGTAATGTAGGGTAGACTGAGGGCCCTGCCCCAGCTCTTGGAGCTAGGAAGCCAGTCATATCCACCAATGAGAAGCAAGCTTTTCTCCAAGCTGGCTTCTTTTCCTTTTGCCATTTGTTTGTTTGTTTATTTTGGTTTTTTTGAGACAGAGTTTCTATGTAGCTTTGGAGCCTATCCTGGAACTCACTCTGTAGATCAGGCTGGACTCGAACTCACAGAGATCTACCTGCCTTTGCCTCCTGAGTACTGGGATTAAAGGTGTGTGCCACCACTGCCCGGCTTGTTTGTTTAATAATAAGCAGAGAACACAGGTGAGTGAACTGTACCACATCGTCTTAAAAAGATAGGACTCCTGCCCTATAAAGGATGATGACAGAGGAGCATGGCTGTGTCATGAGGCAGCTAGGCCATGAGCCAATAATTTATACTCACAGCAAAAGGAGCTGGAAGTGGCAGGAAGGACCTGCCTGCACCTGATTTGAGGGTTTTCAGACTCCACAGCTGTGAAAGAATGCTGTATAGCAGCTCCAGGTCACAGACATGGACACAGGGTAGACTGAGCACAGAAATGACAGAGGGACAGAGGTACCAGTCAATGACAAAGGCTGAGTATTCACCACATCTGAGGCCAGAGCTCAGTGTCTCTCGGGTGCCCATCCATCCTGAAGAAGGGTGTCTGTCTCCTTCCTCATGAGTAGGGCCCTGTGTGAAGGTCTCCTTCCCATGAACAGGCCCATGTATAAAGGTCTCCTTCCCCATGACAGAGCCGTGTGTGAAGGCCCCCTACCTCCGTGCTTCTTCTTTGCTGTGGATTTTTCTGCCACTCAGCAACCTGGAACACAGATGGGAGTGGTGAGCCAGTCCCTCCTGTACAACCACCCTGGCAACTGACCTACATCCCCACAAGAGACCATCGCTGTGTCTACTGGCCACAGGAACCAGGGGAGGCAGTGACACCCACGGAAGAGCGGGGAAGGTCAAGAGGGAAATGTGTTATACATGGTGAGGTTCCAGTCTGTGGTGATTGCCTATAGGTGACAGTAGTGAGAACCAGCCACCTACAACCCCTGCGTCTCCCATTACAGCAGTCAGGTAACTAATGTTCATAGAATTCTGTTGGCCACAATGACCTGCACCACCTACGCACCTGCTTCAGCCTGCTGACAGCACAGGGCCTCAAAGAGATGCATCCCTTGCTTGGGAAGAGCCCAGGGATGAGGCCCCGTGTGGAATATTATTTTAACTAGGCAAAAATGTGTTACATTTGTTTATGCTGCATTTCTTTAATGACAGAAGAATGTGTGTTTAATTATGTAAAGATGTTTTGCTTTTGTTTTGCCTTGCCTGCCTAAGGCACCTGATTGGTCACAAAAACTTGATTGGCCAATTGCTAGGCAGAGAAAGGATAGGCAGGCAGAGAGAATAAATAGGAGGAGAAATCTAGGATTGAGAAAGGAATGAGAAGGGAGGAAAAAGAAGGGGACACAGGGCAAGCCAGCCAGGCAGCCACCAGACAGACAGACATGAGAAGCAATGAAAATAAGATACACAGAAAGAAAGAAAAGGTAAAAAGCCCAGGGGCAAAAGGAAGATAAAGAGAAACAGGTTAATTTAAGTTAAAAGAGCTAGCTAGAAATGAGTCTAAGCTAGGTTGAACATTCAAAACTAGTAAGTCTATGGTATTATGACTTAGGAGCTAGTTGGTGGCCCAAAGAGAAAGCCTGGTACAGGGCCCTCAGCTATTCAGTCTAAAATGCCCACCGGTGTTTGCATCCCAGGCTTGCAGGAACCATCTCACGGGACAGAGGGGCCTGTGCCCTGCAGTCTAGGTAACTGGCAGCTCTTAGAAGCTGACTCTTCAGCTAACAGGGGCCGTAAGCTCTGAGACATCTATGGCCTGCAGTCCCACCTGGGGGCATTCCCAGCCACATGAGCCCTCAGCTGGACAGGTGCCAC
>PVIU01033634.1:0-12291 GCA_004026605.1 Ondatra zibethicus
CAAGTGGAAGACTTGTATAACAAGAACTTTAGATCTTTGAAGAAAGAAATTGAAGAAGACACCAGAAAGTAGAAAGATCGCCCATGCTCTTGGGTAGGTAGAATTAACATAGTAAAAATGGCAATCTTACCAAAAGCAATCTACATATTCAATGCAATGTCCATCAAAATCCCAGCAAAATTCTTCACAGACCTCGAAAAAACAGTACTCAACTTCATATGGAAAAGCAAAAAACCCAGGATAGCCAAAACAATCCTGTACAATAAAGGAACTTCTGGAGGTATCACAATCCCTGACTTCAAACTTCACTACAGAGCTACAGTACTGAAAACAGCCTGGTATTGGAATAAAAACAGACAGGAGGACCGATGGAACTGAATCTAAGACCCAGATATTAATCCACACACCTACAAACACCTGATTTTTGACAAGAAGCAAAAAATATCAAATGGAAAAAAGAAAGCATATTCAACAAATGGTGCTGGCATAACTGGATATCAACATGAAGAAGAATGATAATAGACCCATATCTATCACCATGCACAAAACTCAAGTCCAAATGAATCAAAGACCTCAACATAAAAGCCAACCACGCTGAACCTCATAGAAGAGAAAGTGGGAAGTAGATTTGAACACATTGGCACAGGAGACCACTTCCTAAATATAACCCCAGTATCACAGACACTGAGAGAAACAATTAATAAATGGAACCTCCTAAAACTGAAAAGTTTCTGTTAAACAAAGGACACGGTCAACAAGACAAAACATCAGCCTACAGAATGGGAAAAGATCTTCACCAACCCCACATCAGCCAGAGGTCTGATCTCCAAAATATACAAAGAACTCAAGAAATTGGTCATCAAAAGAACAAATAATCAAATAAAAAAAAAATGGAGTACAGAACTCTCAACAGAGGAATCTAAAATGGCTGAAAGACACTTAAGGAAATGGTCAACATCCTTAGCCATCAGAGAAATGCAAATCAAAATAACTCTGAAATTCCATCTTCTACTTGTAAGAATGGTCAAGATCAAAAACACTGATAACAACTTTAGCTGGAGAGGTTGTGGGGTAAAGGGAACACTCCTGCATTGCTGGTGGGAATGCAAGCTGGTAAAGACCCTTTGGATATCAGTATGGTGATTTCTCAGAAAACTAGGAAACAACCTTCCAAAAGACCCAGTAATACAACTTTTGGGTAGATACCCAAAGGTTGCTCAAGCATACCACAAGGACATGTGCTCAACTATGTTCATAGCAGCATTGTTTGTCATAGCCAGAACCTAGAAACAACCTAAATGCCCCTTTACCGAATAATGGATAAGAAAAATGTGGTGCATTTACACAATGGAGAACTACATAGCAGAAAAAAATAATATCTTGAAATTTGAGTGCAAATGGATGGATCTAGAAAACATCATACTGAGTGAGGTAACCCAGACCCAGAAAGACAATTATCATATGTACTCACTCATAAAGTGCTTTTAAAATATAAAACAAAGAAAACCAGCCCACAAATCACAATCCCAGAGAACCTAGACAACAATGAGGATCCTAAGAGAGACATACATGGATCTAATCTACATGGGAAGTAGAAAAAGACAAGATCTCCTGAGTAAATTGGGAGCATGGGGACCATGGGAGAGGGTTGAAGGGGAGGGCAGAGGAAGGGAGAGGAGAAGAGAAAAATGTAGAGCTCAATAAAATCAGAAAAAGGAATAAAATCATTTCTGGAAATCTGATAGACAAAATAGAACAAAAGAATCAGTATGTGGAGGCTGGGAACATAGTTCAATGGTAGAGGACAAAATTAGCGTATATGAAGCCCTGCATTCAATCTGAGCACAAATAAATGAATAGTACAGATAACAATGACAAAAGCCAATATTTCAAAATATTTCATTAAACTACATTTAATGAAATATATTAAATATTAAAGCAGATATTGCAAAATTTCAGTTTTACTCCTATAATACTATTGTACATTCAAATTGGCTGTAAAGTTTGGCATGGGGGCTCTCATGAGAAAGTGAGGGAATTGCCTCCTCTTGGCAATTATCTGATATAGCACATGCTATGACTTGGTCCCTGGGCTGAGGGAGTAGAGAGAGATGAAATTGGAAGTTAGGCGTTCACATCAGAGAGGGCTTGTATGTGGCGCCCAGTTCAGGGTTGGCAATGGTGTGGTCTGTGTCTTCAGCAGATGAGGCTACAGCAACTGAGCTTCAGCAGAGTTGTTCTGATTGCAGTATGGAGGGCAGAAGCCCACTCAGTTTTTCCTATGCTCGTTTCACAATCCAGATCTTGTCTGATACTAGGTGTGTATATCTGAAGAACAGGGGCACTTTCTTCATACATCAAGGAAATGCTTACTTAGTTCTACTCTGGGTACCAGCTGTGCATCCTTCAATATAATTCTGATACTTTGCTGAAGATAGAATCCTATTCCACAGGCTGAGGGGCTTGTTCTCCAGGACTGTCATCCGCCTGCAGATGACACACGGCAGGTTGTTTTGCCTGTGCTTCTGGCTTGCTGGCTATAAATCCTGCTTCTCACAACCTTCCTGTCAGTTTGATTAATGTGCTAGAGTGGTTCACAGAAGTCAGGCAGACACATTTACAATTTTATGATAAAGGATACTAATTCAAAGGTTCTGAGTATAGAGGAGCATGGCTATAATCCCAGAGGCTATAGTCAGGAAGCTAACACAGGAGGATCTCCTCAACTTCCAGGCTAGCTTGGGATATATCGCATGACCCTGTACGAAAAAGAAATAAAATGAAACAACAAAGCAAGCAACGCAGATGAAATGACGAATGCAGTAAGGCATATATGGTGGCCTGGAGCAGTGGGTCATTCCTCAGTGACAGGGTCCTGAGAGGGAGGGGCCAGGGGATAGGAAAGACAGAGAAGATAAAAGCTGGGATCAGGAGGTCTTATACAAGCTGTGCCCTACGCCGAGCAAGTTTATTTAAAAGTATAGCTTCCTATATACTGTTTTCATGGGAAATCACCAAGGTCAGCAGAGAGCTAAATCAGACAGTGTTGGCAAAGAGAACACAAAATGCTGTTTACTATGTAACTGCTGTGAGGAGACACCAAAATTACAGCAACCCTTATAAAGAAAACATTTAACTGGGGTGGCTCACTTACGGTTTCAGAGGTTCAATCCATTATCATCAGCATGGCAGCTTATAGGCAACTGTGGTGTTGGCTACAATCTTGACCAGAAGGCAGGAGGAAGTTAACTGAAAGTCACACAGAGGGAAACTTGAGCAAAAGAGACCTCAAAGCCTGCCCCACAGTAACACTTCCTCTAACAAGGCCACACCTCCTAAAGTTCCACTCCCTTCAAGGGCCATTTTCTTTCAAACCAAAACAGATAGCTTAGACACAGTTGCCTTGGGATTGATACCCACAGCCCAGAGGGAAGGGTAGGGTCTCCAGAAACTGCAACCTTGACTCCTTCAAGGCGCAGGCTCCAGCCTCAGATCTGCCTTGCCAAGTCCACTCCTGGACAAGGACACAAAACTAAAGCTTTTTTTGTCCTTACATTAAGGCCTGTGGCAATCTTGAGCCAGTCTAGTTCCTTACTATATGGGGAGGTAAAAGCAGCTTCCATGTTCTTTCTGGGTCCTTTTCCTTCCCAGGAATATCCATGTGACACTCTGCAGAAGCTCTCTGAACCCTGTCCTTTTCTTTTTTTTTCTTTTTTTTTTTTTTAAAATATTTATTTATTTATTATGTATACAATATTCTGTCTGTGTGTGTGCCTGCAGGCCAGAAGAGGGCACCAGACCCCATTAAAGATGGTTGTGAGCCACCATGTGGTTGCTGGGAATTGAACTCAGGACCTTTGGAAGAGCAGGCAATGCTCTTAACCTCTGAGCCATCCCTCCAGTCCCAACCCTGTCCTTTTCTTCATGGAGACTTTTATACATGGCTATGATTGGACTAAGGCCAGCAGTTGTTACTGTGATTCATGTAGACTGAGGAGGAAACCCAGTGAGTCCTCTCCATTCAGTTGCTTCCTGGGCTCTTTGTGCAACATTCCCTCCTCCCAGGCATAAGAGGGGACCTCTTAAGAACGGATTGCTGGGTGGTTGTGGCACATGCATTTAATTCCACCACTGTGGAGGAAGAGGCAGATAGATCTCTGGGTTTGAGGACAGCCCTTGTCTATGAAGTGAATTTCAGGACAGCCAGGGTTACACAGAGAAATAATTCTGTCTCAAAAAACAAAATGAAGAAGGAAGAAGAAGAAGAAGAAGAAGAAGAAGAAGAAGAAGAAGAAGAAGAAGAAGAAGAAGAAGAAGAAGAAGGAGAAGGAGAAGGAGAAGGAGAAGGAGAAGGAGAAGGAGAAGGAGAAGGAGAAGGAGAAGGAGAAGGAGAAGGAGAAGGAGAAGAAGAAGTTGTTTTATAAGCTCTATTAGATAAGGTAGATCATATATTGGCAGTTGTGTGGGAAGGCAATGAAGTCTTGAATGAATATGCATTGCTGACATGAACATGGCCATGTCAAAGACCACAATGCCTCAGAGCCATGGGAATGGAAAGGCCTTCCCTGGTCTGAGTGTGTATGTGTAGAAAGTGTCAATCACAGCTTCCTACTCCTTGGATGACTGAAGTCTGACCCTGCAGAGCTTCCTTGCGATTAGCTAATCCTCCCACTCCTCCTTTATGCTTCACAAAATAAGCGATCTGAATTTTCTGGCTGCTGCTAGTACACATTCATTGGAGTGCATGGCCAACCCGATACCAGCTTTTTGTGCGTGTCTGTCCTTTCTTCATTCCCCATCACCCCGGTTTAGGTCAGTCCCTAAGCTGCGCAGGCCTTGAGACAAGAGAAAAGCAGAGAGAAGGAAGAGCAAGTATTTAGTTTCTACAACCCGTTTTGGAGAAGCAAACTTCTAGTTTCTACTGTCTGTTTAGAAAAGAAAAAGAGCTGGTGAAAGGAAAACAAAAAATCCCAAGATCTGTCTCTCTCTCAAGTAGAGAGATTGATTGACTGATTGATTGGCTGACTGACTGATTTTGTTCTGAGGTCTGCTTTTGAAGTCTAAAGAACATCAGCACTATAGCAAAAGACAGTATTTTACTACCCTGAAGACATTTGGGAGCAGTTTTAGGAATTAAGGACAGAGACAAAACACTATAATCTCATTTGTTTCAATTATCTAGAACAGGACAAGACTTATGAGCCTGTAAGAACTACAGATGAGACCCAAACTTCATCTGGTAACACAGAGAGACAACCCCAAACAGAAGAATGCTGCTTGATGCTGGACATAAGAATGTGCTAGTGACACTCTGGCTTTATTTTGTTTTTAAAGACATAACACATTTAGGGAGCATGAGAGAGGGAATAAGTTAGCCTACAGCCACCTCTTACTTTTTCCCTTAGTTACGTTGTTGCGGTCCCTTGTACTAGTCAAGTTTCTACACAGTATTAAAAATTAAACCTGGGGTTGTTAAGAAAGCTGTCTCATCCTATAAGGAAAATACAGATTCCTACTCTAAACCATGCAACCATGCACAAAAAGGATCAGAAGATGGATTTTAGTGTGAAAGTAAAGGAAAAAGATGAAAGACGTTGGAGGCTTGAATGGAAGTTTCCAGGAAAAAAAATACAAAAAACAAAACAAAACAAAACAAAACAAACCCATGCTCTATGCTAAAGATCTACAGAGCTGATTGACTGGTTAAATAGTAATTGTGGCGAGCTGGGATGTTACAGAATCAGAGTCAAAATTAACTTGGGCTATCTTTAGTTCTTTTAATAAGTTATTCATTTCCCATCTGTACGTCCAAATAAACATCCTTTTGGCTGTCAGATAGAACATTTGGAATGTAGTAAGTTATCAAACCACTAGCTTCCATTAACCCCAAAGCTAAGGAGACAACAGATAGCATCTGAGGCTGAGCAGAGAGTTCCTATCTTTTTTGGGGGGGGAGGTTCAAGACAGGGTTTCTCTGTAGCTTTGGAGCCTGTCCTGGGACTAGCTCTTGTAGATCAGGCTAGCCTCAAACTCACAGAGATCCGCTTGCCTCTGCCTCCTGAGTGCTGGGATTAAAGGCATGTGCCACCACCGTCCTGAGAGTTCCTATCTTGATGTAACTAGACTTCCTGATGTTTCCTCCAATAGATTCAGAAAATGACTTATTTATGATGCTTTTAACTCAAATGACTATAAAAATTCATGCAATCACTTCCATGTTAGAACATGTTCTTGTGTGGTAATCTCAATCTGCATCCCTGGACTAGGGTCACATGTTTTACTGAGAATGAACTCTCTCTTATTTCTTTTGAGGCAAAAGCTGTGTTTTACTACAACAGTCTATATATTTATGATCTTGGGGCAAAGAAAGACTCCTTAAACACAAATCTATTTGGCCATATTAAACTAAGCTCTTTTCAGAATGGACACTCTTATTAGCAATGTTAATGGACAGGTGGCAGACTGAAAGATGACATTTTCAGTGTTTAAAATGACCAGAGTTATTGTTTAGAAAGTACAAGGAAATCATCTAAAAACTAGTAAAAAGCAGAAAATGAAGTAAAAATGTAAAAGTATGAACAGTCTATTCACACAAAGAACTATTGATCTTTATTTAAAAACTAAGACACTTAAAAAATAGTATCATGACGAGTTTTCATGAGATTAACAAAAATAACAAAGTTAGCTACAATGCCAAATATCATTAAGGAATAGATTTTATTAAAATTTATTTTACTTTTATGTGCATGTGCATGCATGTGTGCATGTGTGAGTGCACACCAATGACAGAAGAAGGTGTCAGATTTCTAGGAGCTGGAGTTTCAGGTGGTTGTGGGCCACTTGATGAGGGTGCTAAGAACCAAACTCTGGTCCTCTGAAAGAGCAGCATTGACTCTCAACCCATAGGCTTTTCTCCAGGCTCAAGATACACAACATACACACACACACACACACAGAGAGAGAGAGAGAGAGAGAGAGAGAGAGAGAGAGAGCTGGAGATAGTGGCACACACCTTTAATCTCAGAACTCAGGAGTCAGAAGCAGGAGAATCTCTGAGTTAGAGGCCAGCTTAGTCCACATATTGAGTTCTAGGACAGTCAGGACTACACAGAGAGACCCAGTCTCAAAAACAACGATTTTATATATATAATTTTATGTGTATGTGTGTGGGCCCGAGAGTATGTAGGAGCACCATGTATGCAGATCCCTATGGAGGCCAGAAATGGAGTTAGATCCACTGGAACTGGGGTTACAGGTTGTTGTGAGTTGCCCAATGTGGGTGCTGGGAACTGAAATGGGGTCCCCTGAAAGAGCAGCAGGTGCTCTTAACAGCTAAGTCATCTCTTCAGCCCACATATTAAAGATTTTTAACAGCACAGCACTGTGTAAAATAATGAGACAAACAATTCTTTCGTTCTAGGTTTATGTAAAATTTAATGCATACATTAAACAAAGCAATACACGTTTAAAAGACACATGCATACACAATGGCATTTATCAAACGCACTGAAGAGAGTTTTGTGGGAAACTTTTGGGGAAATTTGGGGGAATACAAATAGAGTTTGGAAATAAAGAAGAAATAAAGCTAAATTAAAATTGAAAGATATAAGAAAGATGCTTTGCATGAATTGAGGACAGATTAGGATCTGAGTAGTATAAATAACTGGTCTACCTGCACTCAAGTTCCAAAATAAATAAATAAACAGAGAGAACACGCCTCAGGGAGATTTGCTCTCATAATTCTTGATTTACAAGGGTAGTGCACCAACCTCTGAAATACAAAGTCTTTAATTAGTTCCAGTCCAAAGGTGACTGCTTTTCCAAGTAGAGAAATGGAAGGCAAATTTAGGGAATTTTTTTTTTCATTCCCAGAGTGCCGATCTCACAGATGATTAAGTGTCTGTCTTCCTGCTTCACAGTCCAGGCAGATAAAAGCCAAGACCACCCCCCAGGAAAGCATTTCCAAGGAGAGGAGCTTGAAAACATCATTTTGACAAAAAGAATTAGCATCAGCCTGGGTTTAGGGAGCTGGCTTGAGACCAGGAAGGAAGTCAGAGATTAACTCACAATTGACTGGATGTTCTTTCATATAATTCCCCCGGCCTGCAGCTTCCACACTGGCAAAATGGAGGCATTCACTAGGAAGTAATTTATAGAACGCATCTGAGAACAATGAAGAAGCGTCAGGGGAATGTTTTGAATTCTTGAGGTGAATGAAATGATAATTAGGAAAACGAGGCATCTTTAGCAAATAACATACTAAATGAATGTTGTGCGATAGCTTGATCAGGGTTTATCTGGGATTAATTTTGCAGATATTTGCTTTTAAGGTGGAAGTGTTCATAGTATTACACGAAGCAGCAGCGAACCATTCAACCATTCATGTGTAAGCACTGAACAAAATGAAATGTTCAGAGAATCGTTGTACCAAGCACCTCATTATTCTGCATATCCATCTCCAACAGCCATCTGAGGAGCAGAGTCAGGCCCAGCCCCAATCTTCATTCTTTATATTTTGGTGGGGCTGGATGAGCTGGGAGGGATCATGTTTCACTGTCCTGACATAATAGGATAAGATAGTAGCTAATATGATAACAGGAAGAGATGAGATTTAGGTGATCTCAGGGGCTTGTTAGAGAAAATGAAATCAGGCACTGAGATGATGTCTAATTACATAAAAATGGGACCAGATGAAGAGGGCCCCTCTACTTTCTCAGTAGGAGTGGGCTTTGAAGCTCTCCTTGTTGTCTTTTTAAACTTCTAGAGGCTATTTTGAAACAATTGTGCTACATAATGAATCACACTAACCTTAACTCTTCTTACCTGGAACGGTGGAGGAGGAGACCCATCACCCCACCGCTGCCTGTGGGAATGGAAGTGGGTAAAACTACTGGGATCCGCCAGGATGCCAGCTCAGCTGCCCTTTGGTGGGGTAACCTTTGCTAAGTTCTTGCTGCTGCTGCTTGCCAAAACGCACTTAGGCTTTTGTTTTGTTTTCTTCCTAGGATTTAGGTTTCCTCATTTTTACTTTGTATTTTGGAGTTCGAATTGTTAGATATCTAGTTAGGTACTAACAGGTTTAGATGGATGGACCTCTACCTCAAAATCGGCAGCTTGGTAAAACCAAGAGCCCAAACTGCTAGATCCTGATTACAGGTCAAAAGAATGAGATCTGAGTCAACCGTCCTTACTGGAGGCACTGTTATTCTAAACTTTCCCGGAGGTCATTAATAGGTAACCCAGTTCTGTGAAATTCCTGTTTAGCAGCAGCAGGGTTTCTGTAGTAGCCATTGTTTCCTCCTGTAAGAATCAATCCAAGAGGACCTGTCAGTCACCTGGCTAGGAAACCCACACCGTGGGCAAAGCTGTCTAAGAGGCTTTAGAAACAGGCTGAAAACAGCCCAAACTGTGTATCAGCATAATGCTCTCTTTGACGGTAGCCCAACAGTCGCCCCTTCAGAGTGTGTATTGCTCTCCAATGGCCCCGTTGGCCACTGTCCACTCGCACCCTTTGAGGGGGCTCTAGTTTTCTCTGTACTAAACTCCACCTCTCTTCTACACTATGCTCTGTGTCTTGTCTGAACTATTGTGATGGAGGTCCCCAGAACCAAAAAACCATGGGGAGTCAGAGGGAGACCCCCATGACAAGATGTTTAAAGGCTGAAGACCTAATAGCCACACAATAACACACATTTGGTAGTTAAGAACGTATCGCTTATTTCTGAGACTCTCACATGCATTCACAAGAGTCACAGCTGCAACGTGCCCTATCCTTCACATCTGCCTTCTGAGCATCTTGCGATAGATACCTTACAGCTGTTGTTAACCATTGTGAAAAGACAATGCCAGAGTCAAGTGTGCTGAGTAGCATAAAGATGATTCAAAGTTTTGAAGTTTTGTTATGCAGCAATAGATCATGGGTAGAGATTTTATTTCAGAGATGCTCTTCCATAATAAAACTCTAAAATTTGAATGGTTTCGGACTTGGACACCAGGAAGAAGCTAGCAGGACATTAAGGTGAATATTAGTGAAAAACTGGAACCTTGAAGAAACTCCTAGTTGGGTCCAAATAGGCTTTGATATAAAAGAGAAACTGTTATTGGAAAGTCGAAGTGGTATTTGTTATATAGGGACAAAAGTTTAATGACACTGTCACCTACAGTGATGTGAAAAACAGAAAGTGTGCCTAATCAATTGGCTATTGTAGCCCAAGTCATTTCCTGGTAAAGTGTTGAAGGTACGGCCTGATATCTTCGCAGTGTCAAAGAGAAGCTAATCTGAGGGAAGAACTCTTGAAAAAACAGTATCTAGTTTTAAAATCTCCAGCTAAAGGTGGCAAACAATGCTAAAATGAAGAGATGGCCTCCAGACAAAGACAAAGTCCAGGATACAGCAAATATCATTGATGGCGTGAGAGTATGACTGTACAGGCCTTTATTTAGAATCAAAATTGCCCATGGCAGGGATTCAGAGCATCATCAGATGAAAACAGGGCTTCAAAGATGCCCCAGGGCGTATGCCTCAGTAGCATGAGCAGAGGGACAGTCTCAGTAGAAACAGGCTCACTGTGAAAAGATCTGTAGCTATGAATTTTGTGTAACAGAATAAAATGAATCGGAATAACTTACTGTTAAAAGTATTACAAGCAAGGATGGAAAAAGTAAAACTTAAAGTGGAATTCGGACCTCCTAGAGTCTATTGTTATAAATCAAAGCAACAATACTGTACAGTTTCAAACATGTATTACTTTTAAAACTTAATTGATTTATTTTATGTATATGAGTGCTCCATCTGCATGTGGACCATATACATGGTTGTAGGCCACATACAATCCGGTTGTTGGGGATTGAATTTAGGACCTCTGGAAGAACAGCTACTGCTCTTAACCTCTGAGCCACCTCTCTAGCCCCTAAAACATGTCTTACTTAAAACAGAAAAGGAAGTAAGAGTCCAACAGGTGAACTCAAGAACTGTGGGAAGTCCTTCCCACACAGCAATAGACCTGAAAACCCTAACCAAAGAACTAAGCCTACATGTATGCACCTGGGCTTAAGGATCCTGGTGGAGCAGTAGCCATCAGAGCTTCCGATCTTCCAGTGGAACAGATTGTCTGCTCCAGTTCTACTGCCTATCTCACCCTTATATCTGGGGGGCTGGGAAACACTGGGGTTAAGATGAACAGGAGTTATACTTGAGAAGCTTAATTTAAAACATTATATCGGGGAGACATGTCTGCCGTCAGTTTATTGACATGACTCTGGAGTCATGGTATCACGGGAAGAGACGTCCATAGTTTACCTCTAGGAGATACATAGATCATTGGAGACCAAAAGGCAGACTATGGTAGCCTCCAAGAAGCTCCCCAAAACTCAAATCTTTTGTTATTATGCCCTTGGTCAGGTTCTTCCCACACTGGATAGAACAATATTGTATGTGTGATAGAACATATATTCTATGTTGGAAATAACAATGTATGGTTTAGGTCATAAAAGATATTATGCCTTCTACCATGTTCTCTCTTGGCTTGGGAAAATTCAGCTCTTAATAGGACAAATAGTCCAATAAAAAGTAGTGGGCCTCTTCCCAATGGCTCTGTGAGCAAGCGCAGTTGTAAGCAAATATGGCATTTGCAGATTAGCCTTTAAATGCCTAAAGTACTGACAATGTCCTTGCTTACATTTCTAAGCCTGAGCCAAGCACAGTTAAGCCACTCCTGGATTCCTTGCTCATGGGAATTAAGTGAGACAACAGATGGCTATTATCTTCAACATTTTACAGGTAATTTCCCATGAAGTAATAGATTAAAATAAGGCTATCTCTAGATGTTCCCAAAGACTACTATGCTTGGAGAACTAGATGGTTCTACTTTCACTGGGGAGAAGTAGAGAAGCTCATCTCACTGACTCGATCACCAGACCTTTACGAAGTCCCTTTCTAATACTTCATTTACTTCTGCCTCTAAGACTTTCTCCACAGAAGGTTCAAAAACGAATTACGAAGTAGCACATGTTAAATCTCACAATCTTGTGTTTTGTTGACCCGTCCAGCAGGCCAGTAATTTAGCGGGTGTCGAGGATTAACCTGGAAATCTTGGGGGCGAGAGGGGAAAGGAACCAGGCGCATAAAGAAGGACAAAGTCAGTCTGAGTCGCGTCAAGGTTCACTTTATTGCTGGTTAGGGTTCTTTATAAAGGGCATTTCACTCAGGGCGGGGGAGGAGCAGGGCGAGCAGTGGAAATTTACTAAGAGGAACCAAGGGGGAGGTGGGGCAGGAACTTATCGGTCCCTGGT